>PVIW01009968.1:0-47724 GCA_004026585.1 Noctilio leporinus
TCACATCTGTCAGAATGGCAATCATCAACAAATCAACAAACAACAGGTTTTGGCGAGGATGTAGGGAGAAAGGAACCCTGGTGCACTGTTGGTGGGAATGCAGGCTGGTGCAGCCACCCTGGAAAACAGTATGGGGTGTCCTTCAAAAACTAAAAATGGAACTGCCTTTTGATCCAGCAATTCCACTACTTGGACTATAAACAAAGAATCCTGAAACACCAATTCATAAGAACATATGTATCCCTATGTTCATAGCAGTGTTATTTACAATAGCCAAGTGCCAGAAACAGCCTAAGTGCCCATCAGTGGATGCTTGCATCAAAAAACTTTGGTACATTTACACAATGGAATACTACACAGCAGAAAGAAAGAAAGAACTCCTAACCTTTACAACAACATGGATGAGTCTAGAAGGTATTATGCTTAGTGAAATAAGCCAGTCAGTGAAGGACTATTACCATATGATCTCACCCATTACAGGACAATAATGAAAAAAACAAACAACTAGCAAAACAGAACCAGATACATGAATACAGTGAATAGACCTTCAGTGGGCAGGGGGAAGGGGGCTAGGGAAGGGGGCAGTAAGAGGCAAAGAATGAGAGCAGTTTATTCAAGAGCCTAATATGGAAGGACCATTGACATGGACAACAAATGGGATTTACTTTGCTGAGGAGTGGGTGGGTGAGGAAGGGGACAGAAGGAAGTGAGAAGGGGATGGATATAAATACAACAATAAAATTAAATTTTAAAAAAGAATAGGGATAAATTAAACCTTATGGTGTAATTTTTTTTACTTATACCTTGTCAAACATCTTTTCTGTTCCCCTTCATATGAAAGCAATATCCAATCTCTTAAGTGTAGCATCTAAAGACTTTCTCAATCTAACCTCATCCAAGTGGAAGACATGAAGTTGCTGAAGTGGAATGAGGTTGATCTGATGACTTCAAGGGGAACTGAAGGGGAGTGAGGTGGAGACATGGTCATTAGAAGGATTGACTTACAGATTCTGGTAAAGTGACAGTTTTTGTCAATGGAGAGGATTAAAGATTTATCCTAGAATTTCAAAGAGATTAGTTAAGGCCTCCTTGATGACATTGTTGTCCTCTGAAGAAAACAAATTGTAATGTATCAATTCTTAAATAAAATTTGTTATTTTAATTTTTAAAAAGTTCAGTACTAATATTAAGCAAAGTTGCTCTCTGCCCCAACTTAGATCCTACACAAGTCAACTTGTCTCTTTTTATATAACATCTGAACAATGGTATTTGTCATTGTTGCTGAGTCTGTACATTTTCCAGAGATGCTGACCTCCTATCTGAGGACCTTTCCTAGAAGCAAGGCATCAGGAATGTGAAAAAGTGTTTCCTGTGTCATAGATAGTGAGTGAGGCATTTAACTCCATGTGTAGCATTTAAATACTTTTAAATGGTTATTTCTGCAAAATCATTGATATACAGGTCATTTTATCCTGTGGCTTCTTTCCTCCCTTTTCTGATGCAAAACATTTAAGTGTTTTTGTTTTTCTTCTCCTTAGTGGAATCTTGCTTGTATCACAATTGAAAAGTGCAGCCTATAATTTTTAACATCAAGTTTAGCTCTTTCCTCTCCAGACGTACAGGTCAATTCAGAGGTTTGTAATTGCCTGGGGCAAACATGCATGAGATACAAACTAATCATGGCTTGCTTGTACTTATACTTAAAAATGTATTTGTGAGACAAAATACAAGAGAAATAATTTTCTGACTTCATTCTCTTACTGAATAATTGGAAGTAACTCCCATTAATATCTGAACACCTATTTAATCTTTAAAACTACCTCAAGCCACTGCCATATCTCAAATCTTTTCTTCTGCTTGTAGAAGAGTTGAGCAATCATCAACACAAAAGCAAATGTAGACAACTGACCTATACAATGTGGGTGAATTTTATACTGCCAAAATTAACTGAGTGTCATGTTCAACATGCAATTCATTTTTTTTATATTTTAAATATTTTAATAGTGTAGTTTTATTGTATTTTTTTCCATTACCATTGAGGCCATTTACACTGTCTTTCACCTCACCCCTCATCCCTCTCTTCTGCAATCACCACATTGTCATCCATGTCCATGAGTTTGACAGAATACACTTTTTTAAAAATGTTTAGTTACTGTTTTTAGAGTGAGGGGTAGGGAGAGAGGCAGAGAGGGAGACAGACATCAGTATATGGTTGCCTTTCACCTGTCTCCAGCTACGGACCTGGCTGGAGACCTGACTTGCAACCTGGTTATGTGCCCTGGTTGGGGAATTGAACCAGTGACCTTTGGGTTCACAGACTGGCACCTTATCCACTGTGCCACCAGCCAGGGCAGAATACAAATTTTTAAAATTCAGTTTTACTGCAGAGTCATCCACCCAGCTCTTTAACCTGAGTCCAGTGCATAACATATACTCCATTCTGGTGAAATGACTACACAGAGAGCAGGTTTCAATGTGGAGTTCACACTCTCCTGTACTAAAGAGCAGAATGTTTGACTACAACTGTTAAGATTGCCACTCTATCTATCAGCTCCTCTCCAAAACATCCTGAAAGTCATGCAGACCACTGGATTAGTAACAATATGACAGTCCACTTGAGCTCACCAGGCCACTCTTTACAGTAATAATCACATCTAGCCTTGGCATTCCTTCCCAGATCATTCTCCTCAAATGAACAGTAAAATGACTGGGGGGACTATGTTTCTTGGCAACTGCTTGAACTTAAATGAAGACATCTGGCTCAGCAGGTGTTCTTTGTATGGAAAAACACTTGTGTGCTTAAAGAATGTTTTGACTAAATTCATAACACTAGTTTTAGTCCTAAAAACTAGTGGTATAGAATTTTGCTAACCAAAATAAGAAATATTGAGTGAAACCAAGAACATGGATGACATTTTTAAATATTTATTTATATGTTTTAGTAGTCATGTGTCTCCAAATTACAACTTCCTTTAAAATAACCAAGCAATCACATCCAGGGAATGATAGATTCTAGCCTACAGGCTTTCTAATGTAGATATGGTTTATATAAAATGAGTGCTTTACAACTAAATGGATGCATACTATTAAACCATGATAATTTAATGTTTGCATCTTCTTAAAGTTGTTTTTTTTATTTTCTTCTTTTGAGACTAGTTTTCACTCTAGAAAATAAAATTACACAGTGAGTTCCAGAGATGACAATGTACCCTGAACTTCATTCCAATAAGGCATTGGAGGTGAGATCTTAAAAAGAGAGAATTAGAAAAAGTGATTTTTCCAATCTCCATATGAAGTCCTGGGCAGATCTCTGACTGAATACAAATAACATGGTCTAGAATCAACACACTAACAATTCAATAACTGACCACAGTATAGACTAGCACTCATATCCTCAGCATAGATTCTCATCATCACTCAAGTCAGGCTGATCAGGCTACTTCTGCAAGCATTCTGGGGACTCAATTGCTGTTAGAACCACAGCCCACAAGTGTAGGTCAGGTCTTGTTGGATTTATCTGAAAATGACTTTGATTAGAAATCACCAAAATGCTTCAGTAGAATAAATTAAACAGTACATAATAATTAATTTAAATGAAAATGATCTAAATAAACCAATTAAAATGCCCATAGAGTGTATATTTTTAATAAATAATCCAAATATATGTTCTCTTTAGGAAACTCATTTCAAACATAAAGATACAGCATAGGTTGGTTAAATGTGAAAAAAATAGAAATAGATGTCCTGTGCAAACATCAATTTTTAAAAAGCAAAAGTAACAGAGTTAATATCAGATAAATTAGACTTCAATGTAAAGGAAATAAGCAAGAACAAAGAGGAAATTACATAATAAAATTTCAGTCCTTTAGGAACATCTACTGATCCTAAATGTGTGTGCATAAAAATTATTTTAAATATGTGATGTGAAAACTGATAAAACTGCAAGAAGAAATAGAGCAATCCAACATTACAGTTGGTAATAACTTTCTATCTTCAACTGATGGAACCACATGACAAAAAATATATAGAGATAAAGAGGAACTCAACACCAGCATTATAATTATGATCAAATTGATATGCAAAGAACACTCCATTCAACAACAGCAGAATGAACATTCTTTTTAAAGTCACATCAATATTTACAAAAATAGGTCACATTTTGAGCCATGAAACACAACTTAATAAGTTAAAAATAATAAAATCATATAAAATACATTCTCAAATAGTGGGTAAAGCCAGTTTAGATTCAGAAAATAAGAGTAGTTGAATGATATATCTTAAGACTGAAAATCACTAGCCAGACTCTTCAGACAAAACAAACTAACAAAAAACAAAAATGAATTTTAAAAATACAAAAATTACTAGTATTAAAAATGGGAATGTAATATGATCACAGATTTTTGACATATTAAAAGAATAATAAAAATATTATGGATCCAGCCAATGAAGGTGTAGGAAGACACAATACATCTCCCTCCTCAACTAACAAAGAATACAACTATCTTAAAGCTATACACAACCAGAAATTTCATAAAATCAAGCTGTATGGAAGTTCAACAAGCAAAGATATAAAGAAGAAATACTCATCCAGACAGGTAGAGCTTGTAAAAAGAAGATGCAGATTGACAGCTTGATTTTGGCAGAATGGCAGCTGGGGCTGGCCAGCAGAAAGTGCAGTCATACACTAAAAAGAAGTAGGAACACCCAAGTAGTGCTCCAGGCACCAGAACAGATCATATGGCTCATGGTTCCAGCGCCCAGTGGAAAATAAATCCAAATTGCTTCTGACTGTGAAAACCAGTAGGGGTTGACTAGAGGAAGAAACAGCTGATTTCTCAGCAGAGTCTGTTTATTTGGAGGGCCTCCACAGTGCTGAAACATTTGCAGACCCACCCACTTTGGGAACTACTGCTAGGGATACAGCTAGAGAAGCACCAATTCAATATAGAAAGCAGGAAAGGTATTTGGAGATGGACCAAGGGCTGAGTGGGCAGCATTGTTTCCTTCCAACCCTTTCCCCATGTACAGTGCCACAATAGGGTGAAATGGGTTGCTCAGAACTGACTAAAAACTAAGGCTCCACCCCTTACAGTGTAACAGGTATGAATGTCTGACTTAAGACACAGAGGCAAACACGGAGCCTATCAAGTTGATAAGACATACAAGTATGGCCCAAAAGAGGAAGCAGATCAAGGTTCTAGTGGGAGAACTAAGCAACATGGAGATAGCCAACCTAACAGATGCCGAGTTCAAAACAGTGGTGTTAATACTCACAGATTTGACAGATATGTTTCAGTAGGGCAAACACAGGAGAGAAGTGAAGGCTATGCTAAGTGAAATAAAGGAAATTCCACATGAAACCAATGGTGAAAGAAAAACAGAGCTCAAATAAGTTATTTGGAATGGAATAAAGAAATTAACAATCAACCAGTACAGAATGAGGAAACAAGAACTAAAAAACAAAATGAGGAGAGGCTTAGGAACATCCTGGACAACTTTAAACTTGCCAACATCTGAATCATAGGGGTGCCAGAATGGGAAGAGGAAGAGCAAAAAATGGAAAACTTATCTGAAAAAATAATTATCAAAAACTTCCCAAATTTGGCAAAGGAAATAGACATACAATCAGGAAGCACAGAGAGTCCCAAGCAAGCTAGACCCAAAGAGGACCACACCAAGACACATCATAATTAAAATGCCATAGGTTAAATAATAAAGAGAGAATCTTAAAAGCAGCAAGAGAAAATAAGAGTTACCTACAAAGGAGTTCCTATAAGACTATCAGCTGACTTCACAAAAGAAACCGCAGGCAAGAAAGGGGATGGCAAGAAGTATTCAAAGTGATAAAAAGCAAGGATCTACAACTGAGATAACTTTATCCAGAAAAGTTATCATTTACAATGGAAGGGTAAAGTGTTTCTCAGACAAGATAAAGCCAAAGGAGTTCATCATCACCAAGCCCTTATTATATGAAATGTTAAAGGAACTTACTTTGGAAAAAGAGGATAAAAATTACAAACATTAAAAAGATAACAAACTCACAAATATCAACAACAGAATCTAAAAAATAAAAACAAACTAAGCAAACAACCAGAATGGCACCAGAATCATAGGTATAGAAATCATTGGAATCGTTATCAGCTGGAAGTGGGAAGCAGGTAAAACAGGAAAATAGTGCAGGGATTAGGAAACATAATTTGTGGGTACAAGATAGATAGGGAGAAGCTTAGAATAATATAGAGGAAAAGGTGAAATCAGAGAACCATATGTACAACCTATGGACATGAACTAAGGGGGATGGGATTGATAGAGAATAGGGGGTAACTGGATGGAGAGGAGCAAAGGGACAAGAAATTGGGACAACTGTAACAGTATAATCAATAAAATATACTAAAAAAAACTGCTTGTATAGGGATGGGTATTTTTTCACAGAAAGGGAATAAATAATTTGAATGTATAAATAAATTTTATCCAGTTGGTGAACCACAGAGCAGCGATTCAGTCCAGGTGGAATCTTTTGGCACTTCTAATCTACTAAAAAATGAGCTTTCTGTGTAGGGGAGTATTGGGCACTGGCCACCTCAGGTTCTCTACATATATATTTAGTGCCTTCACTAATCCTTGGGCCCCTGCAACAGACTGTCTTACCTAATTTTGACCCCTTCTATAAACTTACAGGTTTTGTATATTTTACTGTCCTCAGAAAAATATGTATGAACACATACAGAGTTTTAAAGCAATATAGATATGTTTAATGGAGGTTATTCATGTGGCCACATTACCAATGAATTTTGTATTAACAAAAATTTTTAACTTAACTACAAAATCTTCAGCCACTGACTGAAAATTCCTGCAATGTACATATAACTCAATTACCAATTTTTTTTAATTCAAATGTCTATGTGATATTTTCATAAAATGCTTTTTTCAAGCTGTAGTTAGAAAGAACTACAGCATTATTCCTTTAACTTCCAGCTTTTGAAAGAAGGTAAAGCAAGAAAACTAAAACATAAACAAAAACTCTCATGTATTAGATTGCTTTAAGAAACAGAGAGCCCCGGCTGGTGGCACAGTGGATAAGGCACTGGCCTGAGAACCCAAAAGTTGCTGGTTTGACTCTCAGCTAGGGCACATAACTAGGTTTCAAGCCAGGTCTCCAGGCAAGTCTGTAACTGGAGGTAGGTGAAAGGCACCTCCCTCTCTCCCTTCCCCCCTCTCTAAAAATAACAAACAAAATCTTAATAAAAAATAAAGAAACAGAGGCAGGTGAAAAACAACCATACATTGAAAAAAAAAAAGAGAAAAAAAAGAAACAGAAATTATCAAGAGCTCAAAAGTCTCTGCAAAAAATTGTGTTTTTTTAAATTTAATAAAGATAAATTGGTTAAAATATTCCATTGCTCTTTCTTAGAATAAAATATTCATATGTGTTCCTTACTGGTATTTTCCACATAGTAGTTTAATTGAGTCTAGTTGTTGAAAAATCTTCTTCTCTTTAAATGTGAAATATCTTGTAGAGGTTTGAAAGAATAGGGAATAAGATTCCTTCTAATTTATTACCGCAAGCACAATGAAGCCATATCATTCCATTTAATTAGATACTAAACTGATTTATAAAGAATTTGTTATTAAGTGCTATGAATGCTCAATATTATTGTCATAATATCCAGAATGCTTAATACCCCTGAGAAGCCTCAGGGGTTATAAATAGCAAAGTGGAAAATTATACAGCTATTACAAGAAACAAGCTACTTGTTCTCTAAAATGTTATTTTCCTCAGACATAAAAAGAAAGATTAAGGATGATTAATCACACACACCCCTAATCTAATGTGCACCTGGACTGTATTTTGACTTCATATAAAATATATTTTTAAAAAGTATTATTGGTTTCTTTAAGAATAGTTTTGTATGAATATGACAGATTATGTTGCAGCAAAGATAGAAATAGGAGAGATGTTTCAGAAGGTATGGACAAAATTTTTTAAATGGCAGGTCTTACCTTGGACTAAAAAATGTCCAAGAATAAAGAATAATTATATCTAATGTTATCTTAAGTTATTTTCTATCCTGTGTGCATCCCACATACTAAGACCAACCCTTTTTATAAGAACCCTAAAAAATGTTGTTTCTAAAGAAAAAAAAAAGTGTGAATAGCAAAAGGGTAAAAGAATACCAATAGATTGTGAGATGATAACTAGAAATTGAAAATGAGAAAGTAAATAACTAAATTTCAGTAATAATTTAGAGTAACCAAAGGAACATAATATTTCTCATCCCTTCCACTTATTCTCACTTTTATTCAAGTCTGAATCTCTCAAAGACCTGAAATGAAGTCTATTTCCCTTAAAAAAGAAAAAAAGTGGCTCCCACAGGTAGGGAACTTGAAAACACTTTATGTTAAAGGAAAGGAATCAATGCCTTGATCAGCATTTAATTTCTAGCTCTGACAGTAGGTGAAAAAGATAAACCCCAGATTGTCTAGAAACAAGATTATAGCAGTGAAGGAAAACCTCACAATAAACTCATTCATCTGGCTTAAGAACATGTGTGCTTAACTAATTGGCTCTACTGGCACTAATGTATTAACAATGGTTGAATAATTTAAAGATAGTAGATGCTAAATAATAATGGCTAGTTTTAGTATATGCCACACACTATCTTAATTTTTATCCCTTAGAAAAGTGTCTGGTGGATCAGAGACCTTTATGTATTTAATATACAGATGAATGGATGAGTTAAGAATCAATCGTTTCAATTAAATATTGAGCCCTGGCTGGTGGTACTGTGGAAAGACTCTGCCCTACGAACCCAAAGGTCACTGGTTTGATTCCCAGCCAGGGCACGTAACCAGATTGCAAGCCAGGTCTCCAGCCAGGGCTGTAGCTGGAGGCTGGGGAAAGGCAACCATACATTGAAGTCTCTCTTCCTCTCTGCCTCTCTCCTGCCCTTGTCTCTAAAAAATAATAAATAAAAGCTTTAAAAAAACATTTAAAAAATATTGAACATATTGTACTAATATCTTAATTTTGATTATATATCTTGTGAGAATTTTGGTGAAAAAGTGCGGTGGCTTATGGTTAAAATATAAATTCTTTTTTTTATTACAGATTTTTTTTCTTTTCTTTTTTTTTAAATTTTATTGTTGTTGTATTATATCCATCCCCTTTTTGCTCCCCTCTGTCCCCCTCCCCACCCACCCATTCCCCCCAAAGTCAATCCCCCCTGTTGTCCTTTATAATAAAAAAAACATTTTACAATAATTTCCTTTAAAGTGAATTTGAATGTGTTGCAATAGCATTATGACTATCAACATACTTGGACAATACCTATCTTCACACATTGTACAAAAGTCAGCATCAGCCTACTTGTATGGACATTATCATAAATAAGAAACAGTGGCAGAGATACATGGAACAAACTGACAGCTGTCAGAGGGGTGGGTGGGGAATTGGGTAAGTATATGAAAAAAGTTGAATAGCCTAACCAAAAATATATATTCTCATTTATAACAAACAGACACAACAGTGTGGTAATAGCCAGAGGGAAATAGGGGGTGCTGGTAGGTGGAGGTAGGTAAAGTGGGTATAAAGAGAAACAGAATGAAACCTCTTGGGGTATGGATACACCACACAGCATGGTGATGATGTTTTATTGCATTGTACACTTGAAACCTGTTTGATTTAGTGAACCAATGTCATCCCAACAAATTCAGTTATAAAAGAAAGATTATAAATGATAATTTATTGACTCAAATTGAAATAATTCCACTTACAATTGAAAGCTATGCTTTTAAGGTTTATATGGACAAAATGTATACATACATACAAAAAAAATTGCCATTCTCTCTATAGCAAAACATTAGCAGTTCATGTACATTTCACTTCTTTCCCTAATACCCTAGGGGATTGCTTGGTTGAGAGTGCAATTAGTAGCAAAAAAATATTTAGCTTTTTTAGTTCCTTTTGCTATTGGAGCTAGCAGTGTTACTCTGGCAGTAGAGATAAACACTAGTTTTATCATTTATAAGCCAAAACACCAGAAAGGAAAGAAGGTTATTTCTTGCACCTTCATCTTCTATCATCTGAGCTATAGTTTGCTTGTTATGCTATTTTAATTAAGTAAAATCTAATGATTTTTTAAAGTAACTAAAGCTGAAAACTGATTTCTTTTAGAAGAAATCTTGTTTGTAAAATATTTGTATATCTATGCCCAGTATTAGTGAAACAAAATTGAAATATATATATTTTTTTCTTAAATAATCATATTTTAATTTAATAATATATGTTACCATAAAGTGGCTACAACCATAAAAGCTAAATGCACAAACTCATCAATTATTAATTTTTATTAAAAATATTCGTTTCATCATGCTTCCCCCTAATTTGAAAGAAAATTTTAGTAAATTAAAAAAACTTCATGGTGACAGTAATGGATGAACATTTCTATTTGCTTAGTAATGCTAGCCTGATTTGTTTTACCTAAGTGATGGTGGTGCATATTTCTGAAATATGATGATCGGAACCACTCCAATGGACTTCATCACTCTCTCAGAAGCCCCCAGGGCTCCCCTGGAAGGCAATTTGCTGTGGCCCACTGATACATCATAGTCAAGTGCCCATCTGTGACTGACACCCAGACAAATCCACTTCCACAGATTTATCCTCTGTTCAAAAAATCACTGGGAGTGTTTATGAACCATCAATTATTACTCAACATGGGGGACCATATAATTAAAATTGCCTGTCTCACTGACTTGATGTTGAGTGAGATTGAAAAGAAGAGTGATCTCGCTCTCAAGTGACAATCACAGATTTCATTATTGTCCTCACAGAGAACTATTTGTCTTCCTCCACTGTTCTCTTACGGTTTTGCATTTGTAACTGATCTGATGTTGAGTTACAGAAAGTAGGTTTAATCCCTATAGATCTGACTCACACTAACATAATTATCATCACTTGTTGCTCGCCTTTTATGTGCCAAGTAGAATTACAAAGGAAATACAATGGTGGTTGATAGTGCTTTCTACATAGCTACCTGTTTATGTGGATTTTACAGTGGATAAAACATATTTTAAAAGGCATTAAATGAATGGCTGAGGGTCAACTAGGTAGTAAGTGTCTTCAAAATGATTGCAACTCAGGGCTCAGTGTAGAACCAGAGGCTCTGACATTTTATTCTGCTCATTGCTCCAAACCTGAGGGTCTAAGATCTTCCTGGACAAAACTAAATAGTCTGTTACCCTTTGCAACTTGCAATATTAACAATTTTATCCTCATTACATAATCACTTAATAAAACATTGCAGAAATAACATTGGCTGAAACAATATTGGGTGAACATGTATGTATAATGTGATAATAAGATGACCAAAGATGGGCCAAAGGTGAGTTTATTCTCTGTGAAGCTGACAAAAAGTACTCATACTCAGAAAGAGAACTAGTATTAGATTACGTGGGTAATGACTGCAAAGGTAATACCAGGAGCATATGTTTAACACCCTTTAGCCATTGGTTACAAACACGTACACAAAAAGAAATGCAGCATGTGGCATCATCTTTGAATCCAAAGCTAAAAACAGATTTTGCATAATATTGTGCATAATATTGGCATAAGCATATTAAATAGATAACTTGGAATGGTAGATGCATCATACAGCTACAAAATGAAATATGAGATAGTCATTTCAAATATATTTTAGAAAAAGACTTATTTTATTTTTTATTTTTTTAAAGATTTTTTTCATTCTTTTCAGAGAGAAGGATAGGGAAGGAGGAAGAAAGGGAGAGAAACATCAGTGTATGGCTGCCTTTCACCTGCCTCCAGCTACTGACCTGGCTGGAGACCTGGCTTGCAAACTGATTATGTGCCCTAGCTGGGAGTCAAACCAGCGACCTTTGGGTTCACAGGCCAGTGCCTATCCACTGAGCCACCAGCCAGGGCCAGAAAAAGTTTAATTATTTTAAAGAATATTAATGGTGTATAATCCTAAATTGAAAATTTTAGAATGTAAAACTAAATATAATTAAGTTTACACCTACTTAAAACATGTATATACTCATATATATATTTAATAAAAATTCTCTCAAAGAAAACAGAAAAATGCATTTAATTAGCATCATAGGTTTGAATAATTACATATAATTTTTTGTAATTTTAAGTTGTTCTGTATTTTATTTATACATTTACTATTATATATTCAGCATTAAAAAAGAAATGCCATGCATAATATTCTCAAAATCCTAAAATCCACATGGTATATGTATTTCAGATACAACTATTCTTTACATTTACAATCTCTTTCTAATAAATCATCAGAATTGAAAAACTTTGTCCTTATTTTATATTTTTGTCATGAAATTTCAAATGCAAATATAACTTGCTTTTCCCTCCTTCTTTATGAATATTGTACTTGTTTGCTTAAGGAGTATTGTGATTAATTTTATACTTTTCTTAGTTATAATTTCCACATGATAAAAAATTAAATAAATGGGTATCTACAAATGTGGGGATCCCCCAACCTGCAGTAAATCCCCTAGTGTCATGGGTGAAATAAAAGCAGCCCTTACAGCAAGTTCAGGGGAAGAAGGTCAGCCAGTGGCCCTGTTTGCCATTCCCAAAGATCTTTTATTGAAAGAAGTAAACTTGAAGGCATATAGCTTGTCAATCAATGCTAAGCAATGCTAATTACAAAGAAATAGAAAAACAAATGAAGGGGCATGGGGATTTCAATCGGGTTAGAAAGTGCATTCAAATTTTTAAATCTTCTGTTATTGACACAACAAAGGATTAGGCAAAGTGAGAAAGTAGGTCGGACTAAACTATTTTCTCATGGCACAATTCCAACCCCAGGATCCGCTGGCTATAACATAGAAATAGGTATGTACCCAGCCTTCCCAGTTTTCTAGTCCAGACTTACAGTCTGGCCTTACAGTCTGGCCCTCGCAGGATTCCAAACTTCAATGGTTTCCCAGGTGGATCCTGAAATCCAAGAAAAAATGCTATTGTTTAAATATTTTTTAAAGGTCAAATTTTAACCATTATCAGACAATAAAATTTGAATAAAATTTGAAATTAACCAAAAATCAAGGTAAAATAAGAGAAAATAAAACTTAAATTATAGAAATTAGGTAATTAAAATCAGCCCAACTCTTCTTCATTATTAAAACCACAAATAATGTATATGAGGTCTTTCCAGAAAATGTATAGCCATTGTTAATATAATGAGGATGGTTTTTATGACATTGATGTAACCTGGCAGCCAAGGACCATGGACTGGAATGTGCATGCATGGACAATGATGACTTCACTGTACTAGTCAGCAGGGGCAGTAGACATTGTTGAGTGATCATGTGTGTCTATCACATTCAAAATGACTGAGCAAGAACAGCAATGCATCTGCATCAAATTTTGTGTAACGTTTGAACATTCTTCCATGGAAACTATTCAGGTGATTCAGAGGGCCACAACTATAGGCAACTGGTGATTGACAGTTTCATAATGACAATACATCCACTCATGTATCACAGCTCATACAGATTTTTTTGGCAAAACATCAAATCACCCAGGTGACTCAGCCCCTCTAAAGCATGGATTTGGTGCCCCGCAACTTCTGGCTTTCCCCAAAAGTGAAATTACTTTTGAAAGTGAAGCAATTTTTGACCATTGATAAAATTTAGAAAAATATAAAGCAGTTTATAGCTATTGGGGGAATTGTGTAAGGTCCCAAGGTATCTAGCTTGAAGGGGACTGAAGTGTCATTGTCCTATCTACCTTGTATCTTCTCCAATAAACGTCTCTATTTTTCATATTACATTGCTGGATACCTTCTGGACATACTTTGTATATAAGTTTCATATGGAAGATTCATGAGAATAGAGGTTGGCTCTACCTCCACTTTGTTCCCACTGCCTAATATAGTGAATGATCAATACATGTCTTTAATGGATTAATAATTGAGTGAATCAGCAGCAAAATTACTGGCAAATATATTCAGGTATCTTGAATTTAAGGATCTTTAAAAGAACATATATTCCTATTTTTTAAATATTCTGCTTTGTAAATAATGTATTCATAATGAGTTAATAATAAAATATCATAAGTACAAAATAATTATTAAACTAACATACTCTTGTTCCATACTTTTTCGATACAATTTTAAAGCTATTTTAAATTTTAAAAATATTTTGTGTTTATTTGCTTAAGAGAATAATATTGTGGAATATTTCAGTTAGCATTTATAAATGTCAAAATTAATGTTCTGTCTGCAAATAATTCTTCCATGTTTTATCTTTTTATCTTATCCCCTGCATTGACTATATTGTTCCATGGACTCAGTTTTGGTTATTTGCTGAAAGATTATATATATATATATAAATTCCCCTCTATTCCTGCATCTGCGTTTTCCAAGTAAGTTTTTCCACTTTGCCAATCAAGTATTTAGATATCCATCAGGGTTATACCAGTCCCCTTATTTAAAAATTTGGATAAATGCCACAAATCCCAACTAATTTTGTATTTTTACATGAAATTTTGAAATATTAACAAATACTCTGTCTACATAGGAGTCATCTCTTTCAAAGTGATTTTCCAAATTCTTATTGCTGGCATGCCATTGTACTGAGATCTCTGGAGTACAGTAATGACATATGCAGCCAGAATTAATATTCCCAATACAAACAGTGTTTATAACAGAGGAAAAGCAGGTTGTAGTTGAGAAGAAAGTGAGAGAGGAATAATTATTAGATTTAATGGTTCCCTAAACTTGGTCATAATTACATATGAAGCCTTACAGTATACCAGCCCCATCAGTGCCACCGAATCATGCAAACATTTCTGTGATTAAATTCCTCACAGCCCTGGCAGGTAGCACAGTGGATAAGGTGCCGGCCTGCGAACCCAAAGGTCGCAGGTTCGATTCTCCAGCCAGGGCACATAACAAGGTTGCAAACCAGGTCTCCAGTCAGGTCTGTGGCTGGAGGCAGGTGAAAAGCAACCATACATTGATGTCTTTCTCCCTCTTTGCCTCTCTCCCTTCCCCTCCTTCTAAAAATAATGAAATAAAATCTTAAAAAAAAATTTTCCTCACAAATTACTGAGGAAACTGCTTATGCATAACACTAACTGCTCACTCATCTCTAAAAACTATCAAAGTTATCATTCAGAGTTTAGTTTACTTCAGTCACTACTGGAAGCTTCAGCCCACCAAATCATCCATCATTGACTCAACATACACGTAGGTCTCTGCAATGCTTGGCACATGTGCTGATCTCACCCAATCCTTGACCCCTTTTTCTTCTACTCAAGCTTTTCCAAGATGTCCCTAAGGGTTCTCTTCAGCTCAGTGTCTTTAAAAAAAAAGAAAAAAGTCCCTTGATAATAGTGCTTCCCTATAATTTTTTCAAACACAGGCTTTTTTGGTTTTATTTTGCTTTGCCCCACCCTTTATTTTAATTCCCCTTTATCTCCAGGCCAGAGAGTCAGTTTCACCATGATAAGTTGATGTCATTTCTAAGACTTTTTGAGGCCGTTGTTTTCCTGCCCTTTCTCTCCCCCATTTCCATCCAACAAGCACCTGTCATTATCTTAGACTTGAACCCACTACCTGAAATAGGAGTTTTAAGCATCAATCTTTCTATCTGTAACTCTTGACTTTCTCATTTTATTTACTTATGAAACCCCACATCCTCCTACAAGCATTGATCATCACTGTTCTTGAGTCCTAATTCTCTTGGCGAAGTCTCTAAACATCTTTAATTTGCTATATTATCTTTTTTTTTTTTTTTTTTTTTTCAGTTTTTGGAAAACTTCCTTTAACTTTTTGTCAACACAATTCATGAATTTTTTTTTATTTCTACTCTCATTTTTATTTTTTAAAACTATTTTAATTGAATTCCTGAATTAATTTTATGGATATAACACAGTTTCTTATTTCCCCAATGATCCTTATGAGAGTTTTTATTTTTAACTTTGCATGATCTTTGTCTTATTCATTTTTTCTTATTTCTCTACACATTCTCTATAGCTTTTCTGAGTGATTTGAGACCTCCAGTTGTCTACTTACACTTAAGAAGTATTAATAAAAAACTCCCAGAAAAATCTGAATGTCTGAGGTGAAGAACACACTCATTTTTGTTTTCAGGTAAGACAATCTGGTTGATTAGCGCTTGGGACCCATGATGTTCCTGTCTACAGATGTTTCCCTTTGGGGCTGATCAGATCACGCAGACAGGATCCAGGAAGGCCAAATAACTGGACACAATGTTCTCAGAGATAAGTGACAGAAAAGCCTGGATAGTATTGGACTTCAATATATGAATACTTAATGCTTTATTTTCATCAAACTTCTCTACCCTCAACTGTATCTGATTTGTTTTAACTCAGAGATTTTTTTTTAATTTTATTGTTGTTGTATTATATCCATCCTCTTTTTGCTTCCCTCTGTCCCCCTCCCCACCCACCCAAAGTCAATCCCACCTGTTGTCCATGTCCATGGTTCCTTTATACTAGGTTCTTGTCTAAGCTGCTCCCCTTTCTTGCCTCTGCCTGCCCCCTTCCCCCTCCCCCCAACCCCTTTCCCCCTGACCACTGAAGGCCTATTCCTTGTATTCATATACTTGGCTCTGTTTTGCTTGTTGTTAGTTTCTTTACTTTACCTCCTCCATAGAATAAAGGCTCAGGTTTTTGTTTAGTTTTGCCTTGCTAATAACAGCTTTTGTGAGCTATAATTCACTTTACTATTTACCCAACTAAATAATATGACTCGATATTTTAACCATGTTCCCAGAATTGTGCACTCATTGTCATCACCTACATTTAGAACATTTTTTTCTCCATCAAAAGAAAACTGATATGGATTAACAATTACTTCTGCTCCTGGGGCCAGAGGCAGAGGAGGAGAAACCCACCGGGAGTGAGAGTGGGAGCAGGGGAGTGCTGGCCAGGCCAGTGTGAAGACAGAGAACTGTGCCACTGCATCAAGGGAGAGGGCAGCTCAGAGCCCCAGGAAGAAGCGAAGCCCAACCCCACATACCCACACCATGAAACAGGCTCCCACAGAAACCACAGCTTGAAACTGCACTGCAGGAACTTGCTGCTGATGCTGGTGGCAAAAAACTCCTCAAAGAGCAGGAGGAGGAGGGATAGCCATCAACAGCACACAGCTCAGGCTCAATGAATGCAGCAACAATCTCAAATTGCTGAAAAGGGAGGGCTAGACATCATCCCAAAGTGATGCTGTAGGCTCCCCAAGAAGCCAGGAGGTCTATGCAGACACCTCCTGGAAGACCTGGATGGGCAGGGTTAGCCATCACTGGAGCTAATGAAGTTGCAGGCCACCACTCCTTGGAGCCAGGCACCCATCCAGGTAGAAACCTCCTCAAGGACCTGGAGGGGGAGGAGCAGCCATCAACACCACAAAAGCACCCTGCAGTTCTTCACACAGAAGCAGCAAGAGAAGGAAGGGTCCCAAAATACCACCAGTACTGAAACTCAACTAGGCTACTGGAGGCTCAGCCTACTGGGGGTGTGGCATTCAGAATCAGCTCTGATAGCAATAGGCCCTGCCCCTCCAAGACCCCCGAAGCCTGATTGTAGACTGCAAAGACTTGATCAAGAAAAAGAGGCCCAGGAAATGGATATCTGCTACTCTCAAGCACCTGAATTACACAAAGAGCTACATGAACTATTGATCCCTAACATGTCCTTTTCAAAAGTCACTTCCAACCCTCACAATGAGTGCATTTTAAGTAAATAGTGTTTATATCATAGTATATCCCAATTCCCATATTCTTACCCCTCCCTTCTCTCGACTTATTTAACTACCCAAGATATTCCTCCTACTCTTGTTTTAAAGTCTATTCACTCTCCTGCTACAACTCATTACCAGTCCTTAATCTAAGTATTCCTTCCCTTAAAGGAGAAAGACATCTTTGAAGGTGTGGTTATTTTGCCTGGACTGGTGGTTCTGTTTTAGGAGCAATTCAAAAACAGTGTAAGGGACATGATAGAAGAAGTGTCTTTCAATCAGCCACCTGGAGTGAAAGAAGCAACACCTACAACAAATCTAAAATACAATGAGACAGCCCAAGTTAATGACATAAAGTGCACCCCAAGAGCAAAAAATTGAGGATATCTAGGATTCCGCAATACTGAACTCTACAAATCTCCTAACATAAAAGAGCATTCCACAAAGGCAGGGAATCAAAGCAGATTCAAAACAGGCAATAACAAACACCCAAAATGGGGAAAAAAAAGAATCAGTCCATCACTAAAAAGAAAGGAGGAATCCCCAGAAAGATCACTAAATGAAACAGAGGCAAACAAACTATCAGATATGGAACTCAAATTAATGATGATAGAGAAACTCAATTAGCTCAGCCAGCTCAAAGAAAATTAAAAACAACTCGATGGGAACTACAAAGAACTCCAGGGAAGCTAAAAGGAACTTACTGAAAATTACACTAACATTCAAACAAACATCAGTAAAAGCCAGAAGGAAATGAAGAATACAATTTCTGAATTGAGGAACACAGAAGAAGGAATCAACAGCAGGCTAGAGGAAGCAGAGGATTGAATTAACAAGTTGGAGGACAGCATAGAAAAGCGTTCCAAGACAATACAACAGAATGAAAAAAGTCTGAATAAGAATGAAGAGGTTTTGAGAGAGCTGCAAGACAACATGAAACACAATAGTATCCGTATCATAGGGATACCAGAAGGAGAAGAGAAACAAAGAATGGAAAACCTGGTCAAAAAAGTCATGATAGAAAACTTCCCTAACATGATGAGTGAAAATCTTACTCAAGTGCAGGAAGCACAGAGGGTCCCAATGAGGATGAATTCAAACAGACCCACTCCAAGACACATTATATTTAAAATGGCAAATTTCAAAGACAGAGAGAGAATCCTAAAAGAATCAAGACAGAAACAGCAAATAACATATATGGAGGTTCCAATAAGGTTATCAAAGGACTGGTCAACAGAAACAATACAAGCCAGAAAGGAATGGCAAAAAAGTTTCCATGTAATGGGAAACAAAGGCCTGTAAGCAAGAATACTCTACCCAGCAAGCTCTCATTCAAAATGGAAGCAGAAATAAGAAGTTTCCCAGACAAAAGAAGACTAAAAGAATACATCTCTACCAAACCAGTATTACAAGAAATGCTCAAGGGTCTGCTTTATAAAAATGAAGAAACAGAGAGACAGGGAGGAACATAAGTACAAATGGGAAAAATGACAATAAACAAGTATCTATCAATAATAACCTTAAACATAAATGAATTAAATGCATTAATCGAAAGACAGAAGGTAGCTGAATGGATAAGAAATCAAGACTCACATATATGTGTTGACTTCAAGAGACCCACCTCCAAACAAAAGATTGACACAGATTGAAAGTGAAGGGGTGGAAAATATATTATCAAGCAAATGGACATGAAAAATAGGCTAGAATAGCAATATTATTTCAGACACAATTGATTTTACAACGGAGGCCATCAAAAGAGACAAAGAAGAACATTTCATAATATTTAAGGGGACAATCCATCAAGAAGATATAACTCTGGTAAACATATATGCACCCAACATAGGAGCTCCCAAATATATAAGGAGAACTTTAAGAAGAATATAGACAGCAACACATTAATAGTAGGGGATTTTAATACTCCATTATCAACAATGGACTGATCTTCCAAACAGACAAACAAACAACAACAACAAAAAACACCAAGGATATTGTGGCATTGAACAACACTTGAGAAAAAATGGATGAAACTGACATATACAGAACAGTTCACCCAATAGAAGCAAAATACACATTTGTTTCAAATGCACATGGAACATTCTCAAAAATAGATCACATGGTAGG
Source organism: Noctilio leporinus (assembly GCA_004026585.1). NCBI lineage: Eukaryota > Metazoa > Chordata > Mammalia > Chiroptera > Noctilionidae > Noctilio > Noctilio leporinus. The sequence continues at coordinate 19,866 of PVIW01009968.1, forward strand.
TCACAAGACAAGCCTCCACAAATACAGGAAAATGGAAATCATACCAAGCATCTTCTCAGATCACAGTGGCTTGAAACTAGAAACCAAACTCAAGGGAAAAAGCCAAAAGCAATCTAACACATGGAGACCGAATAACATGCTTTGAATTAATGAATGGATTAACAATGAAATCAAAAAGGTTTCTGGAAACAAATAACAATGAATATACAACAGTACAAAATCTATGGGACACAGCAAAGGCAGTCCTCAGAGGGAAATTCATGACAATACAGGCCTACCTAAAAAGGGGTAGAAGAAGCTTATATAAACAACCTAACCATAAAGCTTCAAAAACTAGAGGAGCAACAACAAACAAAGCCCAGAGCAAGTAGAAGGAAGGAAATCATCAAGATCAGAGCAGAATTAAACAACTTAGAGTCTCAAACTACAATTTAAAGAATCAATAAGTCCAAGAGCTGGTTCTTTGAACAAATAAACAATTGGCAAGCCTTTAACCAGACTCATAAAGAAGAGGAGAGAGAGGATGCAAATAAACAAAATCAGAAACGACAAAGGAGAAATCACAACTGATGCTTCAGAAATACAAAGGATTGTAAGAATTTATTGCAAACAACTATATGACAAGAAATATGACAACCTGGGTGAAATGGACACATTTCTGGAAATGTATAACCTACGAAAACTGAACCCAGAAGAAGCAGAAAGTATGAATAGGCCAACAACAACTAGTGAAATTGAAGATGTTATCCAAAATCTCCCAAATCGCAAGAGCCCCAGACCAGATGGCTACACAGGTGAATTTTACCAAACATTTAAAGAAGAACAAACTCCTATCCTTCTCAGCCTATACCAAAAAATACAGGAACAGGGAAGACTCCCAAACTTTTCCTATGAGGCTAATGTTATTCTAATCCCAAAACCAGGTCAAGACACAACTAAGAAAGAAAACTGTAGGTCAACATCTCTGATGAACATAGATGCTAAGATTCTTAACAAAATATTGGCAAACCCGATCCAGTAATACATTCAAAACATTATACATCATGATCAAGTAGGTTTTATCCCAGGGATGCAAGGATGGTACAACATTCGTAAATCAATAAATGTAATACACCACATCAACAAAATGAAAGATTAAAATGATATGATCATATCAATAGATGCTGAAAAAGCATTTGATAAAGTACAGCAACCATTTATGATAAAAACCCTCAGCAAAATGGGAATAGAGGGAGCATACCTCAACATCATAAAGGCCATATATGTGAAACCTGAAGCCAATATCATACTCAGTGGGCAAAATCATAAACCTTTCCCCCAAAGATCAGGAATGAGACAAGGCTATCCACTTTCTCCACTTCTGTTCAACATCATTTTGGAAGTTCTAGCCATAGCTATCAGAGAAGAAAAAGGAATCAAAGGGATCCAAATTGGAAAGGAAGAAGTAAAATTGTCATTATTTGTAGATGACATGATAGTGTACATACAATACCTGATAGACTGCAACAAAATCTTACTCAACTTAATAAGCAAATTTAGGAAACAGCTGGATATAAAGTCAATATTCAGAAATCAAAAACAGTTTTGTATACCATTAAGGAAACATCAGAAGTAGAAGCTAGAAAAATAAAGTACCTAGGAATAGACTTAATCAAGGAGGTAAAAGACCTGTACTCAGAAAACTACAGAACACTGAAGAAATAAATTCAGGAAGATACAAATAAATGGAAGCATATACCATGTTCATGGATAGGAAAAATTAACATAATTAAAATGCCCATACTACCCAAAGAAATCTACAGATTCAATGCAATCCCAATTAAAATACCAATGACAGACTTCACAGAGAAAAGAAATACTTCAAAAATTTATATGGAGCCAAAATTGCTCACGAATAGCCACAACAATCTTGTGAAAGAGAAACAAGGCAGGAGGAATCACAATACAGGACATCAAACTATACTGCAAGGCTACTGTCATCGAAACAGTCTTGTATTGGCATAAGAATAGACATATAGATCAATGGAACAGAATAGAGAGCCCAGAAATTAACCCAAAACTCTATGGTGAATTAATATTCAACAAAGTGAGAAAGAACATAAAATGGAGTAAAAACATTCTCTTCAACAAATGGTGTTGGGAGAACTGGACTGCCATATGCAAAAAAATAAAACTAGACTACCAACTTGCACCATACACCAAAATAAACTCAAGATGCATAAAGGACTTGAACATAAGCAGTGTCACCAAAAGGTCCTGGAGAAAAATATAGGCAGGAAAATTTTAGACACTGTATGCAGAAATATGTTTACTGAGACTTCTCCAAGGGCAAAGGAAACCAAAGAACAAGTAAATAAATCAGACTATATAAAACTGAAAGTTTTATGTTCAGCTGAAGAAAACACCAGCAAAATTAAAAGCGGACCAACTGTATGGGAAAACATATTTGCCAATGATGCCTCAGACAAGGGTTAGATATCCAAGATATATAAAGAATTTATGCAACTCAATACCAGGGAGACAGACAGCTCAATTTAAAAATGGGCAAAGGACCTGAACAGACAACTTTCTGAGGAAGACATACAAAGGACCCAAAAGCATATGAAAGTATACTCAACATCACTAGCCATCAGAGAGATGCAAATTAAAACCACAGTAAGATACCATCTCACACCTGTCAGAATGGCAATCATCAACAAGTCAACAAATTATAAGTGTTGGCAATCATATGGGGAAAAGGGAAGCTTGGTGACACTTTTGGTGGGAATGCAGACTGATGCAGTCACTATGGAAAACAGTATGAACCTTCCTTAAAAAACTAAAAATGGAACTGCCTTTTGATCCAGCAATTTCACTACTAGGACTATTTCCAAAGAACCCTGAAACACCAATTTATAGGAACTTATGTACTCCTATGTTTATAGCAGCACTATTTACAATAGCCAAGTGCTGGAAACAGCCTAGGTGCCCGTTGTGGATAATTGGATCAAAAAACTTTAGTACATTTACAATGGAACACTGCACAGCAGAAAGAAAGAAGGAACTCCTACCCTTTGCAACAACATGGCTGGAACTGGAGAGCATTTTGCTTAGTGAAATAAGCCAGTCAGTGAAAACCAAATGTCATATGATCGTACCCATTTCAGGACAATAATGAACAAAACAAACAAGCAAAACAGAACCAGATACATGAATGCAACTGATAGACTTTCAGAGGGCAAAGGGGAGGGGGTGGATGAGGCGGCAAAGTCAAGCAGTTTAGTCAAGGAACTAGTATGGAAAAACCATGAACATGGACAAGAGGGATTGACTTTGGGGAGATGTGGGTGGGTGGGGAAGGGGACAGAGGGGAGAAAAAGAGGATGGATGTAATACAACAACTATTAAATTAAATTTAAAAAAAACAATTACTTTCAATCATCCCTGTTCCCCATTCTCAGCCCTTCACAAATGCTAATCTACTTTCCATCCCTGTAGATTTGCCTGTTCTATATTTCTTATAATTGGAATTGTACAATATGTGGTCTTTTGTGATTGGTTTCTTTCACTTAGAACAACGTCTCCAAGGTTCATCTGAGCTGAAACATATATATCAGTATGGCATTCATATTTAGCACCAAGTAATATTCCATCAGCTAGATACACCATAATTACTTATTCATTAATACAGAATGAACAAAAGGCAGTTGCCTGAAAAGTTAAAGTCTATTTTGGTATCTAGCAAGTCCTTTTCAGACTTCCCAACCATAATCCCAATGTCAAACTTAGGTAGTACTACCAGTTACTAAACCTTCTCAAGAGTCTGTGGAATGAATGGGGTCACTTTTCAGCTTTCACCTTAACACATGTGATACTGCTTTATTACATCCTGTGATTCAGAGATCACTTTGTTAGCTAAAGTTTAGCTTCCATAATTGTATTGTTGTTGTCTTCGATCTCCCTCATCTTGATCTTACTGAGTTATAGTTCTTAAAACTTCCTTTATCATCCTTTTAGTGGTTTTCTGGGTAGAGTAATATAAAAGTAATTTTCCTGTGTATGACTTTTTACTCAGAAAGCTACTGGATATGTTTTACTGTACTTTGTTCTAATCTATTTATGTAGTCTCTGTATCAGTTTATATACATTCTGATATGCATATATACTAAAAAATATTATAAATCTTATTTGGAAATACCTGTGCAATTTATTGCTTGTGTCTAATATTACAAGTAAAACTCTCATTGATAAAATGAAGGTATTCTATGCTATATTAGCAGTTTTATCATTCATACAAAAAATTAAAATGAGCCCTGGCTGGTAGCACAGTGGGTAAGGTGCCTGCCTGCGAACCCAAAGGTTGCAGGTTCGATTCCCCAGCCAGGGCTCATAACAAGGTTGCAAACCAGGTCTCCAGTCAGATCTGTGGCTGAAGTCAGGTGAAAGGCAACCATACATTGATGTATCTCTCCCTCTCTGCCTCTCTCCCTTTCCCTCTTTCTAGAAATAATAAAATAAAATATTTTTTTTAATTTTTTTAAAATTAAAATAACCTCACAAAAATGGCTGGCTATGCACCTTCTATCAACTTGAAATTACATGCTTCAAAATATTGCATAATTTTGTATGTATCATAGGTATGTTTGTCACTAAGTTCAAAACAGTGAATGGAGGAATCAAAGTTCTCAAGATCTCTAATTTGGTAACTAATATCATAATAACATAATATCAGTTTGAAAAAAAGATACAGTATATTTCTCTAAGAAGAGGCCTAGAGGTCACAACTCCACAAATCTATTTTCCTCATACCATAATGCTCTTTTAAATACATGACTTAACATCTAAGTTTCAATTTCATCCTCTGTAGAATTTGTATTGATTCACAAATAAACTCATTGCATGGCTTCCAAAACAGGAAAATTATGCTGACCTACACAAAGGTTATGAAGGAAGGCTAATCCTTAGTCAAACATTTTCTTGCATAATGTTAGACACACAACAGTTTAGTGTATGGGCTAAAGTTAAGTATTCAGTTGGATAAAACTGGAGAAGGGCTCTGGCAATGGAGTTGGGTCATATTAGGGCTTGGCTCACAGTTGATTTTTGGCAATGCACTGTTTCTCTCTGCCTCCATTTCCAGTTGCTAAATTTATATATTATCCACAATAATATTATCCACACCATAAAACTGTGGAGATGTCAATAAATATTTCATGTGTAGTCATTAAACAATGTCAGGCTCAGTAAATATTAAATTTTTATATTAGGAATAATTGAACATATCATAATTGTCATGTTCCTTAAGGAAAAACAAGATAAAATAGACCCATATTTAAATACCATGAAAGTGTTATGGACTTTAAGCATTATGGGCCTAGAATAAAGCACCTAATTATATCACTTACTAGTTACATGACTAATTCAAGTTTGTTCACACCTTTCTGAACCAAAATATTTCATGTGGGTCAGTCATTCATTCAACAATTAGTCTATCATCTATTTGATAATATGATGTGTAAGGAACTAAACTGGATAAACTAGAATAAAAAAATGCATCCGACAAGGATACTATTACTTGGCTTATGTGCTTTAAAATGTGTCATTTCCTCCCCACTCTCCTATTTTTTATTACAGCAGTTTTTGTAACATAAACCTGGTGATATTATTATAACATTTCATCAGCCAGAAAAAACACAGAAAAGTAATCTGTGTTTTAAAAACCCCTCATAGGGTTTTTAAAAAGCAGCAGCTACATCAAAACCCTGACAGCAAGAGAAATAAAAACTCAGAATTTAAGTAGACAAATATTTTTTAAAAGCACATCAATATCATCATTAATTCTGCAGAACTTTTACAAAGATGGCACATTTCTTACCTCTCTAGAACTGTGGTCCATAAATAATTTCTATAAAGTAGTAAATGCAGATAGTAAGTACTTCATGATATATGAAGAAATATTGTATATTTCTTTTTTTTTTCCAACTCTTTAAAAACATAGAAGTCCATTCTTAGCCCACAGGCCATATAGAAGCCATATGTCTGAGTCTTTGGTCTGAGACTACCTCTATGATAAAGAAAAAATATTGAAACCTATTCAATTTACAGTGAAAAGCTCTGGTGAAAAGTTCTCCAGCCCCTGACTGGTGGCACAGTGGATAGGAGCCAGCCTGCTAACCTGAAAGTCACTGGTTCGATTCCCAGCCAGGTCACATAACCAGGTTGCAAGCCAGGTCTCCAGACAGGTCCATAGCTGGAGGCAGGTGAAAGGCAACCATACATTGATACATTGATGTTACTCTCCCTCTCTGCCTCTCATCCTTCCCCTCTCTCTGGAAATAATAATAAATAAAATCTTTTTTAAAAATGTTCTCCAACTAGTCAAGCCAACTTCTCATTTCTCAACAAGGACAGCTGGTCACCTATTCAATACATAGGTGTTCATACCTACTAAATGAGATAATATAGGAGAAACTGGAAATATAAGGCAGTGTATAACTCAGAGGTTCATGGGGTTTATTTCTGTTGTTGCTGTACATTCATGGAGGGCTCAAAAATGAACACAAACAATTTTAATTCAGGTTTAAGTGCTAAGATGTGAATAAAAATAAAATGTTGCAAGGAGCAAAACTTGCAAATGTAATCTTAGTGTTGATAGAAAGGGAGGGTTTCTGGAAGAAGTGATGTCTAAATAAAAATGGTCAAGTTGCTATATTATACACAGAAAACTAATATTATATGCTAATTTTAATTTAAAAATAATTTCAAATATAGAAGTAAGTATGCAAAAGAATTAAGGAGATAACACTTGTAAACACATACATAACCAACACAGAAGCACCTAAATGTATAAATGTATGCATATTGAAGAATTTAAGAAAAAGATAACAATATGGTCATTGTACAAGATTTTAACACCCCACTGAAAACAATGAATAGATCTTCCAAGACAAAAAAAAAAAAAAAAATCAACAAAAACATTATAGAATTGAAGGGCACTCTAGATCAAATGGACATTGATATTTATAGAATATTTTACACCAAAAAAGCAAAATACACATTATTCTCAAATGAACATGGATCATTGTCACAGATAGATAAGATGGTAGGATATAAAACAAGCCTTAATAAGTTCAAGAAAATTGAAATCATATCAAGCATTTTCTTAGATCACAACAGTTTGAAACTAAAGGCCAACTTCAAAATAACTAAAAAATATTCAAATACATGGTGACCAAATAGTGTGTTACTAAATAATGAATGGGTTAACAATGAGATCAAGGGATAAATAAAAAAATATCTGTAAACAAATTAAAATGAACACACAATAGCCCAAAACCTATGGGACACAGCGAAGGCAGTCCTGAGAGGAAAGTTCATAGCAATACAGGCCTACCAAAAAATATAAAAAGAAGAATCTCAAGTAAACAACCTAACCCTACAGCTACAAGAACTAGAGGAACAACAAATCCCAGAGTAGCAAGCAGAAGGAATGAAATAACTAAGATCAGAGCAGAATTAAATGACATAGAGATTAAAACTACAATTCAGATGATCAATGAATCCAAGATGTGGTTCTTTGAAAATATAAAGTTGACAAACCATTAAACAGATATATCAGAGAGAGAGAGAAAGAGAGAGAGAGAGAGAGAGAGAGAGAGAGAGAACCTAAATAAATAAAATTGGGAATGAAACAGAAGTTACAACTGATACCATAGAAATACAAAGGGTTGTAACAAATTACTACAAGCAACTATATGCCAAGAAAATGGACAACCTAGGTGAAATGGACAAATGTCTGGAAACATACAATCTTCCAAACTGAATCAGGAAGAAGCAGAATACCTGATAGACCAATAACAAGTAAAGTTGAAGCAGTAATAGAAATAAAACTCCTGGCACACAAAAGTCCTGAACCAGATGGCTTCACAGATGAATTTTACCAAACATTCAGATAACTAACAGCCATCCTTCACAAACTATTCCAAAAAAATTCAAGAAGAGGGAAAACTTCCAAATTCTTTTTAGAAGGTCATTATTATCTTAATTCTAAACCCAGGTAAAGACACAACAAAGAAAGAAAATTACAGTAATTATATCTAATGAACATAGATGCTAAAATTCTCAACAAAATGTTGGCAATCCAGATCCATCCAGCAGTACATTAAAAAGACCATACACCATGATCAAGTGGGATTAATCCCAGAGATGCAAAGATGGTAAAATATTTGCAAATCAGTGAACAAAATACATCACATAAATAAAATGAAGGACAAAAATTATATAATGATATCAATAGATGCAAGAAGAGCATTTGATAAATTTCACCCCATTTACAATAAAAACAGTAAAGTGGGAATACAAGGGAGCATACCTCAACATAGTAAAGGCCATATATGAGAAACCTACTACTGTCAACATCATACTCAATTGGGCAAAAACTAAAAGTGTCTTCTGTAAGATCAGGAACAAGACAAGGGTTCCACTTTCACCACTCTTTTTTTTTTTTTTTTTTTTTCTTTTAGCTGGTAGATTTTATTTCCCTTAACCCAAGGTCTCCAGAATAAGTTTCTTAATTAATGCATTTACTCAGCTCAGCACTGTGCTGAGAGGACAGGCAGGTGTGAGTGACAGATAGAGCCAGATTGCTATCCTTAAGGACTCACATTCCAGGGACAGGGCAGAGACACCCAAACAAATACTTAGAATCCAATGATGTGGGTGATAAGACAGGTTTCAGAAAAGCATGGTGGGGAGACAAAAGAGGAAAGTGACCAACTTCTAGGGTGATATCTGGGAAAGCTTCAGAGAGGGGGTGACATTTAATCTGGGTTTGGAAGGATGCGGAAGTGTTAGCCAGGCAGAAGAGGCAGTCAAGTTTGGCCTGGAAAGAGGAAGCTCACATGCGGTACTGGGAGGTAAGCAGAATCTTGCTAGACTGGAGGTCTGCAGAGCCATAGAGGTTGCAGTGGAGAGATGGCTAGGCACTGGTGGCTCAGGGGCTGCTACCTGTGTGCACTTTCACCACTCTTATTCAACATAGTACTGAAAGTTCTAGCCACAAGGATCAGATAAGAAGAAATGAAAGGCATCCAAATTGGAAAGGAGGAGGTAAAAATGTAATGATTTGCACATGACATGTCAGTGTACACAGAAAACCTGATAGACTCCACACACACACAAAAAGTTCTTAACCTAATAAGTGAATTCAGCAAAGTAGAGGGATACAAAATAAATATTCAGAAATTGATGGCATTTTTGTGCACTAACAATGAACTATCAGAAAGAAAACTAAGAAAATAATCCTGTTTACTATAGCAGTAAAACAAAATAAAGTTCGCTGGTTTGATTCCCAGTCAGGGCACATAACCAGGTTGTAAACCAGGTCTCCAGTCAGGTCTGTGGCTGGAGGCAGGTGAAATGCAACCATACATTGATGTCTCTCTCCCTCTCTGACTCTCTCCCTTCCCCTCTTTCTAAAAATAATGGAATAAAAATCTTTAACTAAATAAATAATCAATCAATAAATAAATTTGTATGTCTAAAATCAGTTGGTTTGCAGTACCCTTCTACTTCATTGTTATATCCTGAATTTGTCAATTCTTAATTTGTAGGATAGCTCAATAAACCTGTAATCTGACTCGTTTTGCCCCCTTGCTATAACTACTGAGTTACACTACTTTATTGCCAAAGATATTCTTGGACATGCCCATATGTATTCTTGATCAACAAATTGCAGAATGTTTAATAAAATATTTTAAAATGGAAAAAGGAAAAAAACAAAAAAAATAAATAAAAATAAAGTACCTAGGAATAAATTTTACCAAGGAACTAAAACACTCATACTCAGAAAACTATGGAAAACTGAAGAAAGATGTTAAGAAAGATGCAAATAAGTGGAAACATACACCCTGTATACAGATTGAAGAATTAACATCATTAAAATGTCCACACTATCCAAAACTATTTATAAATTGAATGCAATTCCTATTAAAATATCAATGACATATTTCACATATCTAGAACAAATATTTCAAAAATTTATATGAAACCCCCCCAAAAAAATACCATGAGTAGCCATAACAATCTTGAGGGGAAAAAAAAAACAAAAATAAACAAAGTTGGAGGGATCACAATACCTGATAACAAACTATACCACAAGCGCAATGTAATCAAAACAGACATATATATCAATGCAACAAATACAGGACCATAAATAAATTCATGTATCTATGGTCAATTAATAGTTAACAAAGGGGGCATGAGCATACACTGGAGTAAAAATAGCCTCTTCAATAACTGGTGTTGGGAGAACTGGACTGGTACATGCAAAACCCATAAAATATAACTACACCACCAACTTATGCCATACACTGGAATAAACTCAAAATAGATAAAAGACAAACATTAAATTATGATAAGTCCTAGAAGAAAACAAAGGCAGGAAAATTTCAGATAGCTGATGTAGCAATGTTTTCTCTGACATGTCTCCTAGAGCAAGAGAAATAAAGGAAAAAATAAACAAATGGGACCACATTGAATTTAAAAGCTCCTGCATGACTAAAATATCCATCGTCAAATGAAAAGGGAACTGACCACTGGAGAAAATATTTGCCAACATTACATTGGACAAGGATTTAATTTCCAAAACCCAGAGATGGTTAGGAAGGAATGGTACAAAGAAGAGGGGATTAGTAAAAGAACATGTATGGTTGACCCACAGACATGGATAACAGTTGTGAGGATGGACTGTGGTAGCAGGGGTTGGACTGGATGAGGAGGGCAAAGGGAGAAAAAATTAAGACAACTGTAATAAAAATAAACAAATTATGTGTTTTCTTAAATTAGAAAATGTAGGAAAAGGAAATCAATCTACATTATTATTTTATTTCACAGCATGAGAGTTGTGCTGCAAATAGTTTCATGTAGGGAATCTAGCCTCTTGTTTAAGAACTCTGCTAATAAACATACTGAACAGAATCAAGCTTTCAAAGCCTAAAGGATAAATTTATTTAAATATAAATTAAGATACAGTTTTCAACATAATAGATAACAAAATTTGCTTTAATAATAATTTTTTTTTCAATCATTTCAGGTGCTCTTAAGATGTCAAGGTTCCATGGAAAGTAAGAATGAGATTTGGTGTAGAATTTAACTTGCATTTGCTTGGTGAAACTCATTTAGAAGAGACATAGAGGCAGAATGTCTCTTGAATCCTTGTTAGGTGATTGTTCCATTTATTTATTTGTTTATTTACTTACTTATTTTTATTAAATTTTTGAAGAGACATTGGTTAATAAAATTAAATAAGTTTCAAGTACATAATTCCACAATGCTTTATCTGCATATTGTATTGTTTACCATTCCAAGCCAAGTCTCCTTCCATCACCGTTTATTCCCCTTATACCCTCTTCTATCTCCCCTCACCAGCTTTCCCTCTGGCAATCACCATGCAGTTGTCTGTGTCCATGACTTTTCTTTGTGTTTTCTTTTTTACTTTTTTGCTTAATTAAAGCATCATTAAACATAATAGGCAGCACTCTTGTTATTATAGTTCAGGGGGTAAATCTTTGGCAGTCAGAGTCAAAGACAGAAGAAAAAATGAAATCAGCTGAAATAAAGTTAAAAGTTAACATAACGTTTTGCCTACAATCTTAAAAATTTCATTTTATATTAAAAAATTATAACATAAAATATAAAAGACTAATATAAGACCTGGAGAAATATGTAACAAAGAAAGAAGTAGAAAATAAACACTGAAAATGTAAGTCAATAATAATATTTTGGATATTGCTACATCTTCATTTGACAATGTATTTAGAAAAATTGTGAAATAATACAGACTGTCAACATGGTTACCTGTTGGCTGTAGAACTGGCTAAAGAGGCAAAGAGAACTCAAGTAACTTTCTCATTTTCAGTAGTAGTATTTATCAGTGATGCCTGAATTATTTACACAACTTTATATTACTTTATAATTTAAAAAATGTTTACTAGACATGTCTATAGCAAGACAACACAAATGACTCCAAAATCATGTAATTTATGTCATATTTCTTCAAAGTAATCTCTGAATCATGGGGATTCATTAAAAAATAAAACAAAATGTAATATTATTTTTAAAATCCTTTAAATATAGAATATGTATGTTGATGCAATAGTAGGTGAGCAAATTAAATCAAACCTCAGTTATAGGAAAATGAATCATTATATCATGTTCAGAAATGTATTTCTTTACCCTGGTTGGTGGCTCAGTGGATAGGCTCCAACCCAAAAACCCAAGGTCCCTGGCTCAATTCCCCAGCCAGGGCACAGAACCAGGTTGCAACGCAGGTCTCCAGCCAGGTCCTTAGCTGGAGGCAGGTGAAAGACAACCATGCATTGATGTCTCTCTCCCTCTCTGCCTCTCTTCCTTCCCCTCTTTCTGGAAATAATAATTAAAAACTTTTTAAAAATGTATTTCTTTAAAAAGAAGACGTGCTAATTTACATCTAAAAGCAATCCCTAACCACCATTTGTGTCACATATTGTATGAAGTCTCAGGAAATATCTTCATGAGAGGAAAAATTTCTTAAGGTAGAAAATGAAAATAAAGGCTCACAATCCATGCAGTCACATTACTTGAGCTACATTTGATTTTATAGACATGTAAACAAGACATCACTAACTTTGGCTACAGTCCCAATTGGTTCACCAGACAAAGGAATTGCTGAACCCAGGGCTAATAGGATAAGTGAAATCTATTAATAAAAGAAGAGAAAACTTCCATCCCAGGCAGAAGGACTTGTGTAAACGATATGCCCAAGAGCTGTGCGTTAGCATGAAGTACTCAGTACACAGGGAACAAGCAAAACCCTTCCTAGACTTTCCCTGAGAAGTATTTCAGGCATGCATTGAAAGTTGTTGCCTGCTTCCATATCTTGGTGATTTTTAATAACACTGCAATGAACACGGTGGAGGGGCTTATTTTTTTTTCAAATTAGTTTTTGGATTTCTTCAGGTATATTCCCAGAAGTGGAATCACTGGGTCAAAAGACAGATCCATTTTTAATTTTTTGAAGAATCTCCATAGTGCTCTCCACAGTGCTTGCACCACTCTGTATTCCCACCAACAGTGCAAAAAGCAAAAGGGTTCTCTTTTCTGCACATCTTCACCAGCACTTGCTGTTTGTTGAGTTATTGATGACAGCCATTCTGACTGGTGTGAAGTTATATCTCATTGTGATGTGCATTTTCATTTCTCAGATGATTAATGATGTTGAGCATCTTTAAATTTGTATGTCTTCTTTGGAGATGTATATATTCAATAGATCCTTTGCCTTTTTATAGTAATTTATTGTTGTTCTATTATAGTTGTTTCATTCCACCCCCCATTCTTTCTAGCCCCAAACATCCCATTCCCTTCCACAGTCAATCCCCATCTCGTTGCCTATGTCCACAGGTCATTGACACTAACTTCTTAGTTAAAACCTGCCCCTTGTCTCACCCTCTCTTCCACCACCCCTCTGGTCACTGTCATTCTTCTCTTTGTTTCCATGTCTCTGGTTTCATTCTGCTCATGCTTGTTTTGTTCTTTAGTTTCCTGTGTTAGGTGAGATCATATGATATTTGTTTTTTCTTGCTCAGCTTATTTCACTAAGCATAATATTCTCCAGTTCCAACCATGCTATGGCAAAATGTAAGAATTCCTTCTTTCTTTTTTCTGCATAGTATTCCATTATATAAATGTACTACAGTTTTTTGACCCATTCCTACCAACAGTGCATTAGGGTTTCCTTTTCTCTGCATTTGTTGTGTGTTAAAAATGGCCATTCTGACTGGTGTGAGATTGTATCTCATTGTGGTTTTAATTTGCATTTCTCTGGTGACTAATGATGTTGAGCATTCTTTCATATTCGATAGGTTCTTGGCCCATTTTTAATTGGATTATTTAGAATTTTGGGATTTTTAATTTTATAAATTCTTTATAAATTTTGAATATTAACACTTTATCAGATATATTAGCAAATACATTCTTTCATTATGTGTGAGTTATTTTAAAATTGTGTTGATGGTTTCTTTTGCAGTGCAAAAGCTTTTTAGTTTGGCCCTGGCTGGTGGCTTGGTGGACAGGTACCAACCTGCAAACCCGAAGGTTACTGGTTCAATTCCCATCCAGGGCACACAATAAGGTTGCAATCCAGGTTTCCAGCCAGGTCCATAGCTGTAGGCAGGTGAAAGGCAACCATACATTGATGTTTCTCTCTCTTTCTTCCTTCCTCTCTACCTTTCTCTCTTAAAAAAATGAATAAAAAATCTTAAAAAAAAAACTTTTTAGTTTAATGTAGTACCATTTGTTTACCTTGCCTGAGGAGGTATATCAGATAAGATATTGCTACTAGCATTGTTCAAGATTTTACTCCCTATGTTTTCTTCTAGTATTTTTATGGTTTCAGGTCTAACATTTAAGTTTAACACATTTTAAATTTATTCTTAAACTTGAAGAATGTGTGGTGTAAGAAGGCGCTCTAATTTCATTTCTCTGCATGCATGTGTCCAATTTTCCCAGCACCATTTATTTAATAAACTATCTTTAGCCTATTGTATGTGCTTGTTTCTTCTAATATTAATTGACTACAAAGGTGTGGGTTCATTTCCAGGTCATATATTCTGTTCATTGATGTATGTGCTTGTTTTTATGCCTTAGGTAAAATTATTCCACCAGCTTTGTGGGTTTTTAACCTCTTGGGATCACTCTTGCTATGTAGGGCCTTTTGTGGTTTCATATAAATATTTTTCCAAGTATTTGTTCTAATTCTGTGAAATACATCACTGGGAGTTTTGATAGAAATTTCATTGAATCTATAGATTGCTTTGGGCAGCATTGATATTTATTTTAATGATGTTCATTCTTCCTATCCATGAACACAGTATGTGCTTTCATTTATTTGTATATTCTCCAATTCCTTATTTCAGTGTCTTATAATTTTCAGAGCACAGGTCTTTTTGTTCATCAGTAGATAAAGCAACTATGAGTGGATAAAACAACTATGAGTGAATGAAACAAATATGGGGCAATTTACACAAGGGAATTCCACTTAGGCATAAAAAATAAGATAATTTTACCTTTTTAACAGTATGGATGGACCTGGAGAATGTTATACTAGGTGAAATAAGCCAATCAGAGAAAGATAAATACCATATGATTTCTCTCATATGTGGAATTGAATAAACAAACTGAACTAACAAGCAAAACAGAGAGAGACTCATAAATAGAGAGCAGAGTGATATCTATAGGGGTTGATTAGAGGGTGGGAGGATTGAGCAAAAAGGGAAAAGAACTAATGGACATAGATGACAGTGTGGTGGTTACAGGTGGGAAGGGATATTAGAGGATAAGTGGTAATGGAAAAAATACACTAAAAAGGAATTAAGGGAAAAAAAGATGGTGACAGAGTAGAGGGCAGTACTGATGGCATTCTCAATTGCCAGATCAGCTGGAGGATAGGGTAGGAAACATGCAACATGTGCAAGTTCCCATGAATTGGAGATGTAAGCATCTGGATTCAGGGGTGTATAGTCCAGAGGCTGCAGAGATCTACAGAAGAGTGGGTGAGACAGTTTTAGAGCCCACTGGGCCTATGGGCCAAGATCAGCTCTGGGCAGT
Source organism: Noctilio leporinus (assembly GCA_004026585.1). Taxonomy (NCBI): domain Eukaryota; kingdom Metazoa; phylum Chordata; class Mammalia; order Chiroptera; family Noctilionidae; genus Noctilio; species Noctilio leporinus. The sequence goes on from PVIW01009968.1 coordinate 35,487, forward strand.
GGCAGCTCTGCCCAGAGAGGTGGCTCTGACTGAAGACAGCTTCAGTCTCCCCAATGACTAGAAATTTGAGCAGTGAAGCATGAACACTGAGCACAAACTCAGAAGGATTGAGGAATTGAACTTCTACAGGGGAGGGACTGTGAGAGAGCCATGCTCCCCAGGCTGAGAGAGAGGAAGTGCCTCCTGGGGGCAGAGGAGGAGAGACCCACCATGTGTGCCAGTGGGAGTGCAGGAGCGGGAGCATGGGAGTGCACCAGGCAGGGCAGTATGAGGACAGAAAACTGTGCTGCCAAGTCACCTGGGGAGAGGGCAGCTTGGGGCCCAAGCAAGGAGGGAGGCCCAACTTGCACACCCACACCTTCACACAGGCTCCCACCAAAACCAGAAACTGCAGCTCAAAACAGTATGAGAGGGGAACTTGCCCCTGGCACAACCAGTGAGCCCATCTCAGATGGTGAAATCCTCCTCAAATAGCTGATGTGGGAGGGCTAGCCATCACCTGCACAAACAACTCACTGTGGCATCCTGTGGCCTACTGCCTGCTGCAGGGCTCCCCACAGAACCATCTGCCCATTGTAGACAGCTGAAACCTCCTCAAGGACCTGGAAGGGGAGGGATAGCCATCTATAGCACAAACAATGTCCTGTAGTCTCCCCACAGAATGAGTGCTTGAAGTGAGGGCCCCAAAATGCTGGCAGTGTGGAAACCCAGGCTAGACTACTGGAGGCTCAGCCTACCAGGGGTGGGGGTTGGGGATGGCCCTCAGAACCAGCCCTGACTGTGACAGCCACAGGCCCTGCCAATCCCAGGCCCCACAGCCTGACTTCAGATTGCAGAGATTTCATCAAGGAAAAGAGGCAGACTCAGGAAATAAATCTCTGCTAATCCCAAGTACCTGAATTACACAAAGAGCTACATGAACTATTAATCCCTAAATATCCTTTTCAAAAGTCACTTCAAGCTCTCACAATTAGTGCATTTTAAATAAATGGTGTTTATATCATAGTGTATACAAAATCCCATATTTTTCTATTCCCTTCTCTCAATTCATTTAACTACCCAACATCCTCTTCCTACTCTTGTTTTAAAGTCTACTTACTCTCCTGCTACAACTCATTCCCAATCCTCAATCTAAGTATTCCTCCACTTTCTAGCCTCTTAAAGTCTTTTTTTGTGGGTGTGCTACTAGGGGCTACACATCCTTTTTCCTGCTAAAAAACACACAGTTCCTCATTCCATCTTGACCAATCAGTGCTATAAAACGTAGTTATAAAACATAGTTATAAACCACTTCTTCCTCCAAACACCTCTTAATCTGTCTTTTATACCTCAATCTCCCATCTCACACATAAAAATTATAACTCATACATTGTAAATAGTATTGTGGCAAAAACTCACATTTTTATTTAATCCCTTTTATTCATTCTTCTTTTTCCCTTTTCTTTATTTTCCATTTTTCCTTTCCTATATTTTCCTCTTTGTTCTTTTTTTCTTCTATCTTTTTTCTTCTTATATTTGTCTCTTTTTCCTTTCTTCTCATTCTTCTTTTTTTCTTCTTTATATCTTCTTTCTTCTCCCTCCATTTTTTCTCCTTTTTCTTTTTCACTACTATTTCTAAGTCAACTTCCTTATGGTAGTTCCATCACTTACGTTAGTTCCCTCACACAGTATCTATATATAAGTATATATATGAAAATATAAATATATATAAATTCTGATTAGGCTTAATACTGTTCACCCTCATTTCTGGCATTCTGATTCCCCCATTTCATTTTTTAAATTAATTAATTATTTTTTCTATTTAATTTTATTGTTGTATTACATCCATCCCCTGTCCCCTTCCCCACCCACCCAATCCCCTCAAAATCAATCCCACTTGTTGTCCATGTTGATGGTTCTACCATGCTGGTTCCTTGAATAAACTGCTCCCCATCTTTGCCTATCCCTACTCCCTCCCCTCTTTCTACTCCCCTCTGCCAACTGAAGGTATATTCATTGTATTCATGTATCTGGTTCTATTTTGCTCATTTGTTTGTTTTGTTTATTATTGTCTCGTAATGGGTAAGATCATATAATATTTGTTTTTCACTGACTTGCTTAATTCACTAAGCATAACACTCTAGTTCCATTCATGTTGTTGCAAAGGGTAGGAGTTCCTTCATTCTTTCTGCTATGTAGTATGCCATTATGTAAATGTACCAAACTTTTTTGATCCAATCATCCACTGATGGGTACTTAGGCTATTTCCAGCACTTGGCTATTATAAATAGCACTACTATGAACATAGGGGTACATAAGGTTCTTACAAATTGGTGTTTCAGGATGCTTTGGGTATAGTCCTAGTAGTGGAATTGCTGGATCAAAAGGCAGTTCCATTGTTAGTTTTTTAAGGAAACTCCATACTGTTTTCTGTAGTGGCTACATGAGCATGAATTCCCAACAGCAATGCACCAGGGTTCCCCTTTCCCCACATCCTCCCCAACACTTATTATTTGTTGATTTGTAGAAGATGGTCATTTTGACAGGTATGAGGTGGTATCTTACTGTGGTTTTAACTTGCATCTTGTTGGTGGCTAGTGATGTAGAGCATTATTTCATATGCCTCTGGGTCCTTTGTATGTCTTCCTCAGAGAGTTGTCTGTTCAGGACCTTTGCCCATTTTTTAAATTGGGCGTCTGTCTCCATGGTGTTGAGATGCATAAGTTCTTTATATATTTTGGAGATAAAACCCTTGTCTGAGGTATCATTGGCAAATATGTTTTCCCATACAGTAGGTTCCCTTTTAATTTTGCTGGTGTTTTCTTTAGATAAAGAGAAACTTTTCAGTTTGATATAGTCCCATTTGTTTATTAGTTCCATTATTTCCTTTGCCTTTGGAGATGAATCAGTATTTTTCTCCAGGACCTTTACACTGGCATTGCTTATTTTTAAGTCCTTTATCCATCTTGAGTTTATTCTGCTGTATGGTGCAAGTTGGTGGTCTAGTTTTATTTTCTTGCATTTCTCAATCAAGTTCTTCCAAAACCATTTGTTTCTTCACTCTTTGTCCAATATTAATTGATCATAAAGTCCTGGGTTTATTTCTGGACTCTTTATTCCATTCCATTGATTTATATATCTATTCTTATGCCAGAACCAGACTGTTTTGATTACAGTAACCTTGTAGTATATTTTGATGCACAGTATAGTGATTCCTCCTACCTTGTTCTTCTTTCTCAAGATTGCTGAGGCTATTTGTGGGTGTTTTTGGCTCCATATAGATGTTTAAAGTATTTATTCTATCTCTGTAAAGTATGCCATTGGTATTTTAATTGGGATTGCATTGAATCCATACATTGATTTGGGTAGTATCTACATTTTAATGATGTTAATTCTTCCCATCCATGAACATGGTATATGCTTCCATTTACTTGTATATCCCTTAATTTATTTCTTCAGTATTCTTTAGTTTTCTGAGTTCAGGCCTCTTACCTCCTTGGTTAAGTTTATTCCTAAATACTTTATTTTTCCTGTTGCTATGGTAAATGAGATTTGTTTTCTAGCTTGTATCTCTGATGTTTCATTATTGGTATACAAAAAATAGTTTTGATTTCTGAATATTAATTTTATATCCAGCTCTTATGCTAAATTGGCTTATTAGGTTGAGTAGTTTTTTGGTGGAGTCTATCAAGTTTTGTATATACACCATCATACTATCAGCGAATAATGAGTTTGACTTCCTCCTTTCCAATTTGGATACCTTTCCCTTCTCTGATAGCTATGGCTAGAACTTCCAAAAGAATATTGTATAGAAGTGGAAAGAGGTGGACAGCCTTGTCTTTTTTCTCATCTTAGGGGAAAAGCTTTCAGTTTTTGTCCATTAAGTATGATGTTGACTTCAGGTTTCTCATATATAGCCTTTATTATGTTGAGGTATGCTCCCTCTATTCACATTTTGCTGAGTGTTCTTAACAAAAATAGTTGCTGTATTTTATCAAATGCTTTTTCAGCATCTATTGATATGATCATATGGTTTTTGTCTTTCATTTTGTTGATGTGGTTTATTATTGATTTGCAAATGTCGAACCAACCTTGCATCCCTGGGATGAAACCCACTTGATCATGGAACATGATCTTTTGAATGCATTGCTGGATCTGGTTGGCCAATATTTTGTTGAAAATCTTAGCATGTATGTTCATCAAAAATAATGGTATTCTTTCTTAGTTGTGTCTTGACCTGGTTTTGGGATTAGAATAATATTGGCCTCAGAGAAAGGGTCTTGCCTAAGAACCTATGCACACCTATGTTCATAGTAGTGCTATTTACAATAGCCAAGTGCTGGAAACAGCCTAAGTGCCCATCAGTGGATGATTGGATCCAAAAACTTTGGTACATTTACACAATGGAATTCTATATAGCAGAAAGAAAGGAGGAACTTGTACTCTTTGCAACAACATGGATGGAACTGGAGAGTATTATGCTTAGTGAAATAAGCCAGTCAGTGAAGGACAAATATCATATGATCTCACCCATTACGGGACAATAATGAGCAAAACTAATAACAGGCAAAACAGAACCAAGTATATGAATACAAGGAATAGGCCTTCAGTGGTCAGGGGAAAAGGGGTTGGGGGAGGGGGGAGAGGGGAGGCAGAGGCAAGAAAGGGGAGCAGCTTAGACAAGAACCTAGTATAAAGGAACCATGGACATGGACAACAGGTGGGATTGACTTTGGGGGGAATGGGTGGGTGGGGAGGGGTACAGGGGGGAGCAAAAAGGGGATGGATGTAATACAACAACAATAAAATTTAAAAAATGATATTCCTTATATATTTGGGAGCTCCTATATTGGGTGCATATATGTTTATCAGAATTATATCTTCTGATGGATTGTTCCCTTAAGTATTATAAAATGTCCTTCTTTGTTTCTTTTTATGGCTCTCATCGTAAAATCCATTTTCTCTGAAATAACTGTTGCTACTCCAGCTGTTTCTTCATGTTCATTTTCTTGGTCTATATTTTTCCATCCCTTCATTTCAATCTGTGTTGATCTTTTGTTCTGAGGTGGATCTCTTGAAGACAGCATATATGTGGATCATGTTTTCTTTTTTTTTTTCAATGAGAATTAGAATTTAATGATTTGCTTGTGATTTTTTTTTAAAATTTTATTGTTGTTGTATTACATCTATCCCCTTTTTGCTCCCCTCTGTCCCCCTCCCCACCCATGTTTTCTTATCCATTCAGCTACCTTATGTCTTTTGATTGGTGCATTTAATATGTTTACATTTAAGGTTATTATTGATTAATACTTATTTATTGACATTTTCCCCCATTGTACCTGTGTTCATCTGTTTCTCTCTGTTTCTTCATTTTGTAGAAACAGACCCTTTAGCATTTTTTGCAATGCTGGTTTGGTAGAGATTTATTCTTTTATTCTTTTGTCTGTGAAACTCATTTCTCCTCCCATTTTGAAGAGAGCCTTGCTTCAGAGAGTATTCTTGGTTGCAGGTCTTTCTTTCCTATTACTTGGAATATTTTCTGCTATTCCTTTCTGGCTTGTATTGTTTTTGTTGACTAATCATTTGATAACCGTATTGGAGCCCCCTTATATGTTATTTGCTGTTTCTCCTTCGTGCTTTTAGGTTTCTCTCTTTATCTTTGAAATTTACCATTTTAATTATAATGTGTCTTGGAGTAGGTCTGTGTGGATTCATCCTTATTGGGACCCTCTGTGCTTCCTGAACTTGAGTAACATTTTCACTTTCATGTTAGGGAAGTTTTCTTTCATTACTATTTTGAACAGGTTTTCCATTCCTTGTTTCTCTTCTTCTTGTATCCCTATGATACAAATATTATTGTGTTTCATGTTGTCCTGCAGCTCTCTTAAAACTTATTCATTCTTGTTCAGCCTTTTTTTCATTCTGTTGCACTTAGTCTTGGAATATTTTTCTACCTTGTCCTCCAGTTCACTAATCCAATCCTCTGCTTCCTCTAGCCTGCTGTTGATTCCTTCTACCATAGTCTTCTATTCAGAAATTGTATTCTTCACTTCCTTCTGGCTCTTACTGATAGTTTCTAAGTCCTTTTTAATGCTGGTATAGTTATCAGTAAGTTCCTTCCAGTTTCCCTGGAGTTCTTTGTAGTTCCCCTGGAGTTGTTTGTAGTTTTCTTTGAGCTGGTTGAGCTCATTGAGCTTCTCTATCACCATTATTTTGAATTCCATATCTGATAGTTTGCGTGCCTCTGTTTCATTTAGTGATCTTTCTGGAGATTCCCCTTTCCTTTTGGTAATGGACTATTTCTTTTTCTCCCCATTTTTAGGTATTAGGCAATCCAATCAGCCTATGATCTGCTGCCAGGCTAAGCAGCTTCTAAGCTGAAAGGACTGATTTAGTTTAATCCTATCAATCTGTGATCAACCAGCAGCCTCAGATGCTGCTTGGGGTGACAGACCTATTCAGTTGTAAACCAATAAATCAGCTACCAAACTCTGGCCCTGCTGGGGTAGACAGAAAAGTTCAACTGTAATTCTATGGATCAGCCACCAGTTTAGTTGCAGCCTGGTGGGATAGATTCAGATGTAAATCAATGAATCTGTGATCAGCCGCCAGGCTCAGGTGGCATTGGGCTCAACTGTAAGAGTTTATTGTAATTCAATGAATCTGTGATCAGCTAGCAGGCTAAGGGGCCACAGGGTTAGACTGAATGATTCAGTTATAATGCAATGAGTTTGTAATCAGCCACCAGGCCCAGAGGCTAGTGGGGGGACAAACCAACACAGCTGTGAACCAACAAACCCATGATCAGCCAGCAGGCTCATTTGCCACTGGGTGGGGGCTGACTGTCTGACCCAGCTGTAAGTCAAAGAGTTTGTAATCAGCCACCAGGCCCAGGCTCTGCTGAGCAAGAAGGACTGACTTAGTTGCAAGGCAATGAATCCACAATCAGCCACTTGGCTTGCATGCCACTCTGTGGGGCTGAAGTCAAAGAGTTTGTAATCAGCAGCCAGGCCCTGGTGCAGCTGGGAAAGAGATACCTCTTCAGGTGCCAACTAGTATGTCTATGCTCAGACACAGCAGAGTGTGGGAGATTTATTTAGATGTAAATTAGAGATTTGTGATCAGGTGCCAGGCTCACGCACCACTGGGTGGGGCAGATTACTTGCAGTGGGAGGGGCTATGAGGACACTCTTCCGGAAGCCGCTTGGTGCAGCACAATCTGCCCAAGGTGTAGGCAATGAGTCAGCACCAGGATTCCCACAGCTGTCTCCCCACTTCTCTCCTCCAAGCCACCACTGCAAACCCTCCCCATGTGTCTCCAGTCCTCTCTGCCCTCCCTTCACTGGAGCCCATGGTAGGTGGGTGCCAATGTCTTTTCACTGTGTTCACCCTAGTAGTTCTTTGTCACCAGCACTCTCTCAGGCCAGCAAACTCCATGGATTTTCACCCTTCTCAGCTGGATGCTGTTTTACTCTCAACCATATTACTCTAGCTGGGACACCCAACTAGAGGACCAAATTCCTCCCTTCTCAGGTGGAGCCCCTGGCTTGGCTGTTGCATCCGGTGGGGGCCCAGCCGGTCCTCTTACATGTCCGAGATTCTTACCAGTCATGTTGTGATGAAGTAGCTTCTGTTCTGTCAATGGTTATAGGACTTCTTTCCAGCTGGTGTTCTGTTGGTAAGTCCAGCTGACTTTTTCTCTAAAAAAGTAATTCCAGATGCAACCTGAGAGGTTGGTGTAGTTCTACTTACTTCTCCACCATCTTGCCCCAAAACCCAGAGTTATATCTTCTAGATGGGTTGTTGCCGTAAGTATTATAAAATGTCCTTCTTTGCCTATTTTTATGGCATTTAATGTAAAATCTATTTTGTCTGAAATAAATATTGCTACTCCAGCCTTTTTTTCATGTCCATTTGCTTGATATATATTTTCCATCCCTTCACTTTCAATCTGTGTCCATCTTTTGTTCTGAGGTGGGTCTCTTGAAGACAGCATCTATGTGAATCATGTTTTCTTATCCATTCAGCTGCCTTATGTCTTTTGTTTGACACACTTATTCCACTTACATTTAAGGTTATTATTGATGGATACTTATTTATTGTCATTTTCCCACTTTATACCTGTGTTCCTCTCTGACTCTTTCTTTCTTTGTTTAAAGCAGACACTTTAGCATTTTTTGCAATGCTAGCTTGGTAGAGATGTCTTCTTTTAGTCTTTTGTCTGGGAAACTCCTTATTTCTCCTTCCATTTTGAATGAGAGCCTTGCCGGGTAGAGTATTATTGGTTGTAGGCCTTTGTTTCCCATAACTTGGAATATTTTTTGCCATTCCCTTCTGGCTTATGTTGTTTATGTTGAATAATCATTTGATAACCTTATTGGAACCTGTTTATATGTTTTTTTGCTGTTTCTCTCCTGGTGCTTTTAGGATTCTTTCTTTATCTTTGAAATTTGCCATTTTAATGTTAATGTGCCTTGGAGTGGGGCTGTTTGGATTCATCCTCATTGGGACCCTATGTGCTTCCTGAACTTGAGTAACATTTTCACTCATCATGTTAGGGAAGTTTTCTTTCATTACTTTTTTGAACAGGTTGCCATTTCCTTGTTTCTCTTGTCTTTCTGGTATCCCTATGATATGGATATTACTGTGTTTCATGTTGACCTGCAGCTCTCAAAAAACCTATTCATTCTTGTTCAGCCTTTTAATATTCTGTTGCACTGCCTTCAAATATTTTTCTACCTTGTCCTCCAGCTCACTGATCCAATCCTCTGCTTCCTCTAGCCTGTTGTTTATTTCTTCTACTGTATTCTTCAATTCAGAATTGTATTCTTCATATCCTGGCTCTTACAGGAATAAACTCAAGATGGACAAAAGACTTAGACATAAGCTGTGGCACCATAAAAGTTCTAGAGCAAAACATAGAAAGCAAAATATCAGTTATCACAAGCAGCAATATTGTCACTGATACCTCTAGATAGGAAAGGGAATTAAAGGTTTATTTATGTGTTTCTTCTTTTTATTCAGATTTTAAAATAATTTTTTAAATTTTATTGTTGTTGTATTACATCCATCCCCCTTTTGCTCCCCTCTGTCCCCCTCGCCACCCACTGATCCCCCCAAAGTCAATCCCACCTGTTGTCCATGTCCATGATCCCTTTATACAAGGTTCTTGTCTAAACTGCTCCCCTTTCTAGCTTCTGCCTCCCCTCTCCCCCCAACCTCTTTCCCACTGACCTCTGAAGGCCTATTCCTTGTATTCATATACTTGGTTCTGTTTTGCTTGTTGTGAGTTTTGCTCATTATTGTCTTGTAATGGGTGAGATCATATAATATTTGTCCTTCACTGACTGGCTTATTTCACTAAGCATAATACTCTCCAGTTCCATCCATATTGTTGCAAAGAGTACAAGTTCCTTCTTTCTTTCTGCTATATAGAATTCCATTGTGTAAATGTACCAAAGTTTTTTGATCCAGTCATCCACTGATGGGCACTTAGGCTGTTTCCAGCACTTGGCTATTGTAAATAGTGCCGCTATGAACATAGGTGTGCATAGGTTCTTCTGAATTGGTATTTCAGGATTCTTTGGGTATAGTCCTAGTGGAATTGCTGGATTAAAAGGCAGTTCCATTTTTAGATTTTTAAGGAAACCCCATACTGTTTTCCACAGTAGCTGCACCAGCCTACATTCCCACCAACAGTGTATGAGGGTTCCCTTTGCCCCGCATCCTCGCCAACACTTGTTGCTTGTTGATTTGTTGATGATTGCCATTCTGACAGGTGTGAGGTGGTATCTTAATGCAGTTTTAATTTGCATCTCTCTGATGACTAGTGATGTTGAGCATTCTTTCATATGCCTCTGGGTCCTTTGTATATCTTCCTCAGTGAGTTGTCTGTTCAGGTCCTTTGCCCATTTTTTAATTGGGCTGTCTGACTCCCTGGTGTTGAATCACATTAGTTCTTTATATATTTTGGAGGTCAGACCCTTGTCGGAGGTATCATTGGCAATTATGTTTTCCCATCCAGTTGGTTCCTTTTGAATTTTGCTGATGTTTTCTTTAGCTGAACAGAAACTTTTCAATTTGATATAGTCCCATTTGTTGATTTGTTCTTTTATTTCCTTTGCCCTGGGAGAAGTATCAGTAAACATATTTTTGCATAGGATATACAAAAGTTTACTGCCTATTTTTATCTCCAGGACATTTATGGTGGCACTACTTATGTTTAAATCCTTTATCCATCTTGAGTTTATTTTGGTGTATGGTGTAAGTTGGTGGTCTAGTTTTATCTTTTTGCGTGTTGCTGTCCAGTTCACCCAACACCATTTGTTGAAGAGACTGTTTTGACTCCATTGGATGTTCCTTCCACCTTTGTCAAATATTAGTTGACCGTAGAGTCCTGGGTTCATTTCTGGGCTCTCTATTCTGTTCCATTGATCTACATGTCTATTCTTATGCCAGTACCATGCTTTTTTAATGACAGTAGTGTTGTAGTATTGTTTGAAGTCCGGTATTGTGATTCCTCCTACCTTGTTCTTCTTTCTCAAGATTGTGGTGACTATTCATGGGTGTTTTTGGCTCCATATAAATTTTTGAAGTATTTTTTCTATTTCTGTGAAGTCTGTCATTGGTATTTTAATTAGGATTGCATTGAATATGCAGATTGCTTTGGGTAGTATGGACATTTTAATGATGTTCATTCTTCCCATCCACGAAAATGGTATATGTTTCCATTTATTTGTGTCTTCCTTGATTTCTTTCTTCATTGTTCTGTAGTTTTCTGTGTACAGGTCTTTTATCTCCTTAGTTAAGTTGATTCCTAGGTACTTTATTTTTCTTGTTGCTATGGTAAATGGGATTTGTTTCTTCGTGTCTTTTTCTGTTGTTTCATTATTGGTATACAAAAATGCTTTTGATTTCTGGATATTGACTTTATATCCAGCTATTTTGCTAAATTTGCTTATTAGGTTGGGTGAAATTTTGTTGGAGCCCATCGGGTTTTGTATGTACACTATCATATCATCTGCAAATAATGACAGTTTGACTTCCTCCTTTCCAATGTGGATACCTTTAATCCCTTTTTCTTCTCTGATGGCTACGGCTAGAACTTCCAAGACAATGTGGAATAGAAGTGGAGAAAGTGGACAACCTTGTCTTGTTCTTGATCTTAGGGGGAAAGCTTTCAGTTTTTGTCCATTAAGTATGATGTTGGCTTCAGGTTTCTCATAGATGGCCTTTATGATGTTGAGGTATGCTCCCTCTATTCCCATTTTGCTGAGGGTTTTCATCATAAATGGTTGCTGCACTTGATCAAATGCTTTTTCAGCATCTATTGATATGATCATATGGTTTTTATCTTTCAATTTGTTGATGTGGTGTATTACATTGATTGATTTATGAATGTTGTACCATCCTTGCATCCCTGAGATGAAGCCCACTTGATCATGGTGTATGATCTTTGTAATATACTGCTGAATCCAATTGGCCAATATGTTGTTCAGAATTTTAGCATCTATGTTCATCAGAGATATTTGCCTATAGCTTCATTTCTTAGTTGGATCTTGCCCTGGTTTTGGGATTAGAATAATATTGGCCTCAAAGAAAGAGTTTGGGAGTCTTCTGTCTTCCTGAATTTTTTGGTATCATTTGAGGAGGATAGGAGTTAGTTGTTCTTTAAATGTTTGATAAAATTCCCCTGTGTAGCCATCTGGTCCAGGGCTTTTGTGCTTTGGGAGATTTTGGATTACTTCTTTAATTTCACTAGTTGTGATTGGCCTATTCAGGCTTTCTGCTTCTTCTGGGTTCAGTTTTGGTAGATTATACCTTTCTAGAAATGTGTCCATTTCATCCAGGTTGTCATATTTTTTGTCATATAGTTGTTTGTAGTAATTTCTTACAATCTTTTGTGTTTCTGAAGTATCAGTTGTGATTTCCCCTCTCTCAGTTCTGATTCTGTTTATTTGGGTCCTCTCTCTCTTTTTCTTGATAAGTCTGGATTAGAGCCTGTCAATTTTATTTTTTCAAGGAACCAGCTCCTGGACATGTTAATTCTTCGAATTGTGTTTTGAATCTCTGAGTTATTTAGTTCTGCTCTGATCTTGATGATTTCCTTCCTTCTACTTGCTCTGGGCTTTGTTTGTTGTTGCTCCTCTAGTTCTTGCAGCTTTGTGGTTAGGTCATTTTTATAAACTTCTTGTAACCTTTTTTGGAAGGCCTGTATTGCTATAAATTTCCCCCTGAGAACTGCCTTTGCTGTATCCCA
>PVIW01009969.1:0-47720 GCA_004026585.1 Noctilio leporinus
GGGGAGGCAGAGGCAAAGAAGGGGAGCAGCTTAGACAAGAACCTAGTATAAAGGAACCATGGACATGGACAACAGGTGGGATTGACTTTGGGGGGAAAGGGTGGGTGGGGAGGGGGACAGACGGGAGGAAAAAAGGGATGGATGTAATACAACAACAATAAAATTAAAAGAAAAAAAAAATGGGCAAAGGGAGGCACCCTTTTAGCGCAGTAGGAAGCACATCAGTCTCATAAAAAAATGGGCAAAGGACCTGAACAGATACTTCTCCCAGGAAAACATACAAAGAGCCCATATGCACATGAAAGAATGCTCAACATTACTAGCTATCAGAGGTGCAAATTAAAATTACAAATAGGTATCACCTCACACCCATCAGAATGGCCATCATCAACTCAACAAACAAGTGCTGGTGAGTATGTGGAGAAAAGGTTAAACTTGGTGCATTGCTGGTGGAAATGCAGACTGGTGCAGCCACTATGGAAGACAGTATGGAATTTCCTAAAAAAAACTAAGAATAAAACTGCCTTATGACCCAGTGATTCCACTGCTAGGATTATACCCAAAGGATCCTGAAACACCAATTCAGAAGAACCTATGTACTCCCATGTTCATAGCGGTGCTATTTATAATAACCAAGTTCTGGAAACAGCCTAAGTGCCCATCAGTGGATTACTGAATCAAAAACTTTGGTACATTTACACAATGGAGTTCTATGCAGCAGAAAGAAACACAGAACTACCATTTGCAATAGCATGGATGGAACTGGAGAGTATCATGCTTATGAGATAAGCCAGGGCGGCAAAAATTAAATGCCACTTATATTCTCACTTAATACAGGACACTAATGAACAAACAAACAAGGAAAACAAAACAGAACCAGAGACATGAATACAAGGAACACACTTTCAGTGTGCAGAGAGGAGAGGGAGATGAGGCAGAGGGGAACAGTGTAATCAAGGAGCTAGCATGGATGATCCAAGGACAGGAACAACATGTGGGATTGACTGGTTGGGGGATAAGGAGGGTGGGGAGTGGAAGAGCAGAGGGGAAAAATGAGGTGAATATAATATAACAACAATAAAGAACAAACTTTTAAAAATACACACACACACATTGTACAAATGTCAATTTCCTGGGTTTACTATATTAATAAAGTTATATACAGTGTAACCACTGAGGAAACTGGGTGAAGGGTACACATTTTCTCTGTACTATCTTTGCAAATATACAACTAACTTAAAATTAAAATTTTATAAAGGAAAAAGAATTAACCAAACCACATATTAAATGAATTACATAACTACACTGAAGGAGGATTGGGGAAATAATTCAAGTGATATCTGAACACAGTACTGGGACTAAATGCCATCAGCCCAAAACATCACAAAACATTGAATTCTAATTAGTAACTTCTTTCCCACAGAAACAAACAAACAAAAAATCTTTTAAAACTATTTTATCTACATTCTAGGACTGAGCAAATTTTAAAAAATATATTGTGTAAATGAGAGTCAGTTTCTTACTATTAGAGAAGAGTTGTAATTATTTAAAAAATGAATAAACATTGTGTGTTTAATGGGAATTACAGGTATTAATGTGAACTCATAGAGAGATAAAGAGCTGATAGATGATAGATGATAGTGATTAGATAGATATAGATACATAGATGATACATAAATAGAAATGTCAACATAAGACATATCTGAACCATTAAGAATTTCTATATGTTTATTTGAGCCAAACTGAAAAATATTGCTGGAAAGCACAACCTCAACAGATTAAGAAAATGACAGTTTCTTACCTTATTTTATATATTATAACAAAAGGATTAGATATAAATGGGTTACATAAAATTCACTACTGAAAGATTAGGTAGAAGGGGAAAGCAAAGTGAGGGAAACCTCTAGGATTGCATGGAAAGGTAAAATGATAGCTACTTCTTTTACATAAGTGATTACAGAACAGTTGACAATCAACAATTAACATGATAATAATAACAATGGGGGGATTTATGGTCTCTGGTCTGGTGCAGTGGTTGTGCCCTAGAAGTTTGGAAAAAGGGAAGTTACCTTGATATAGCAAGGTATATTAACATAAGTGCAAACAAGACAATAGACAGGCTCAATTAAGGTAAAGATTAACTTCTGTCAAGGAACACTCTAGCTAATAACAATAACTGCCTGCTATGACCTGTTTTTAGAGAAATTTTTAAATTTCAGATAATTCCGGTCTCTAAGTTTGTAAGGTCCTCACACAGACCTCCTCTGAGCTTATCAGGTTTGGTATGTGACCCCTTTTTGTCCACACATCTCCTTTTTAGTAATAAATCAAGCCAAAGGATGCACTGATGACCAAAATTTAGTTGGATAATGAGGTCCCATGGTGCTAGGAAGGCTCATTCCTAGGAAGTTCCAGAGTCAGCATTCATCTTGCTGAATGATGAACCACTGGAGATGAGGAAAGACTGTAACCTTAGATGGAAGTCTATGCTGAATTTTCTTTAAAATGAAATGCAGGTAAATGGCAATCAGTTCTTATAGGCCCTTATTAAGAAAACTCTGGACCTCTTCCAATTTATGAGCTATCACAGTCCAGATTTTGTTGCCTGTCTCACTTTTCTATATTTTGAATCTAGTATAATATTCACTTATAGTTTGGGGGCATACCATACACATTTTCAGTTTTCATAATCTGACCATGAGATAGATTACAACTTACTATGGTACCTTGTTGTTCTTAATTTGATTTCCTATAGTTGTGAAATTGGAAGCTGTAACTTTAAATTTTAATCCAGGCCAAGACCGCAAGAACGCAATGCTTTAAATTATAATTACCATCTAAAAAGTTCCACAGGCCAGGACAACAGTAAGAGTGTAACAGAAGTGGGGCAGATCTCCAAAGTCTTCACAGTTCATGATTTTGGGGGGAAAGAAGATAATAAAACTTTTAAGGTACTTTGCATATCTATGGCAAGTTGGTACTGCTGCCCAGGCGAAAGGGATGATGATATGGCTTAAGATACCTTTCATAAAAATGACATATGGTGCTCCTGCTCAGCATTTAAAATAAGAGCAGGCAAACCCAAAAAAGCCCATACCAAGACATATCATAATTAAAACAGCAACATTCAGAGAGATCAAAGATGGTGACAGAGTAGAGAGCAGTGCTGATGGTGTTCTCCAGTACCAGAGCAGCTGGAGGACAGGATAGGGAGTGCAAGATGTCTTCAGGTCCCTAAGAATTGGAGCGGTCAGCATCTGGACACAGGGGAGCACAGCCCAGAGGCAGCGGAGACCTGCAGGAGAGCAGGTGAGGCAGTTGCGGACCAACCAGCTGGCGGTCTGAGGTCGACTCTGGGCAGTGGCAGCTCTACCCAGAGGGGCGTGTTTAACTGAAGCAGTTCCAGGCTCCCTGGCAACTAGAAATCTGAATAGTGAAGTGTGGGCAGTGAGGGCAAATGCCAGAGGGAACGAGGAATTGAACTCTTGCAGGGGAGGGACTGTGTGAGAGCCTCGCTCTGGCAACAGGGAGAAGCAGCTCCTCACTGGGCCAGAGGCTGAGGAGAAAAGTCCTGCGGGGAGCAGGAGCGGGGGAGCAGGGGAGCAGGGAAGTGCACCAGCCAGGGCAGCGAGAGGGACGAAAAGAGTGCTGCTGGGCCACCAGGGAAACAGTAGCTTGAAGCCCCTGCAAGGGGTGAGGCCCAGCCCTGTGCACCCATACAGGCCCCCAGGCTCCCAAGGAAATTCCAAACTGTGAGCTGGGAACTTGTGTAGCTGGGGCAACTGACCCCGCCCATTGCCGGGGACAAAGGCCGCAGATGTGCTGGGAGGGACGCATCACAGGAGCAGCATAAAGGACTCCTCAGCTGGTCTGCTTGGAGGATTGGCTCTCACCCCGGGGGAGCTGGGCAGTGTTGTCAGATTCCAGGCACTGTTCGCAGACGGGGGTTGCCTCCTCCAGGAGCTGCGGGGGCAGGGCCAGTTATCACAGGAACCAGTGAGGTTGCAGGCTGCCCTACAGGGATGCCAGGTGCCCATCACAGGCAGGAACCTCCACCCGGGAGTTGGAGGGGACACCCTGCAGGCCCCAGAATACCGGCAGCCCTAAAACCCAGCTAGGCTACTGAAGGCCCAGCCTACCTGGAGGTTGACACTCAGAATCAGCCCTGACTGTGACAATCAGAGGCCCTGCCACTCCAAGACCAGCTAGAATGTAGACTGCAGACTGCAGAGACCTGACCAAGAAAAAGAGGCAGCCTCAGGAAATGGATTGCTGCTAATCTCAAGCACCTGAGTTATACCAAGAGCTACATGAACTATTAATCCCCAACATATCCTTTTCAAAAGTTACTTCTCACATATTTTTTTATCCCGCCCCAATCTCAATCCACCTAAATACCCAAGACCCTCCCCCTACTCTTGATTTAAAGTCCACTCACTCTCTGGCTACAATACATTCCCAGTCCTCAATCTAAGTATTCATCCCTTCCCCAGCAACCTAAACTCTTTCTTTATTCTTTTCTTTCCTCCTTTTTCTTTCTTTTTTCCTTCTTTTCTTTCTTTTTTTTTTTTTTTTTCCTTTTCTTCCTGTTAAAGCCCACAGGTCCTGGCTCCACCTGGACCAATCAGAGATCATAAAGGGTGAACTGACACCTGAACCCTTTCTTCATAATATTGTTTTTTCTTTTTCTTGTTATTTTTTCCTTTTTTTGATATTTTTTTTCTCTCCCTCTGATGTAAGCCCAGAGGTCTTACATCAGACCTCTGGGCTTACATTGGCCCCACTGGACCAATCAGGGATTATTAAGGGTAAACAGCCATCTAAACCTTTCTTCTTATTATCATTATCTTTTTTATTTCTTTTTTCCTTTATTTTCTTTCTTCTTCTTTTTTTTTTTTTTTTTTTTTTTTTTTTTTTTTTTTTTTTTTTTTTTTTTTTTTTTTTTTTTTTTTTTTTTTTTTTTTTTTTTTTTTCCTTTTTTTCCTGCTAAAAGCCCACAGGTCCAGAATACAACCAGACAGCCCAAATAAAGGACACACACCAAGAACAACAAGTGGAGAAAATCTGGGAGAATGCAACATTGAACTCCACAAATCTCCTATTACAGAAGGGTAGTCAACTAAGGCAAGGAGGCAACGCAGGTGAATCCAAGGGAAAAACAAAAAAATAAAAAGCAAGCAACAACAGACACCGAAAATGGGGAAAAAAAGAATCAGTCCATCACCAAAAGGAAAGGAAGATTCCCCAGAAAGACCACCAAATGAAACAGAGGCACCTGAAATATCAGATAAGGAATTCAAAAGAATGATGATAGAGAAGCTCAATGAGCTCAGCCACATCAAAGAAAACTATAAACAACTCCAGGAGAACTACAAAGAACTCCAGAGAAGCTACAAGGAACTTACTGAGAGCTACAACAGCATGAAAAAGGATATAGAAACTATCAATAAGTGTCAAGAGGAAATGAAGAATACAATTTCTGAATTGAAGAATATAGTAGAAGGAATCAACAGTGGGCTAGAGGAAGCAGAAGACCAGATCAGCAAGTTGGAGGATAATGCAGACAATTACTTCAAGACAGCACAAGAGAATAAAAAAAGGCTGAACAAGATTGAAGAGCCTTTAAGAGAGCTGCAGGACAACATGAAACATAACAACATCCATATCATAGGGATACCAGAAGGAGAAGAGAAACAAGGAATGGAAAAACTGTTCAAAAAAAGTCATGATAGAAAATTTCCCTAACATGATGAGTGAAAAAACATTAATCAAGTTCAGGAAGCACAGAGGGTCCCAGTGAAGATCAACATCACTGATGAACATAGATGCTAAATCCTCAACAAAACATTGGCCAACTAGATTCAGCAGTACATTACGAAGATCATACACCATGATCAAGTGGGTTTCATCCCAGGGATGCAAGAATGGTACAACATTTGCAAGTCAATAAATGTGATACACCATGTCAACAAAATGAAAGACAAAAACCATATGATCATATCAATAGATGCTGAAAAAGCATTTGATAAAGTACAGCACCCATTTATGATAAAAAATACTGTCAGCAGAATGGGAATAGAGGGAGCATACCTCAACATAATAAAGGCCATATATGAGAAATCTGCAGCCAACATCATACTCAACAGACAAAAACTTAAAGCTTTCCCCCTAAGATAAGGAATAAGACAAGAGTGTTCACTCTCTCTTTTATTCAATATACTTTTGGAAGTTCTAGCCACAGCAATAATACACACACAGAGACACACACACCTCCCAAAGGCATCCAAATGGGAAAGCAGGAGGTACAACTGTCATTATTTGCAGATGGCATGATACTGTATATAAAAAAAGCCCTATAGGCTCCACCAAAAAGCTACTCAACCAAATAAGTGAATTTGACAAAACAGCTGGACACAAGGTCAATATCCAGAAATCAAAGACATTTTTGAACATCAACAATGAAACATCAGAGATAGAAGCTAGAAAGAAAACTCCCATTTACCAGAGAAATAAAGAACCTAGAAATAGACTTAACCAAGGAGATAAAAGACCTGTAACTTGGAAAACTACACAACACTGAAGAAAGAAATTAAGGAAGATACAAATAAATGGAAGCACATACCATGTTCATGGTTGGGAAGAATTAACATCATTAAAATGTCCACACTGAGGAGAGGAAAGATGGCAACAGAGTAGAGAGCAGTGCTGATAGCATTCTCTGAGTGCTAGAGCAGCTGGAGGACAGCACAGGGAGCACGAGATGTCTGCAGGTCCCTAAGAATTGAAACAGTAAGCATCTGGACTCAGGGGAGCACAGCCCAGAGGCTGCAGAGACCTACAGGAGAGCAGGTGAGACAATTCCAAACCGGCCAGCGGGCCGAGGTCGGCTCTCGGCAATGGCAGCTCTACCCAGAGGGGCATCTTTAACTGAAGCCAGCTCCAAGCTCCCTGGCGAATAGAAATCTGAACAGTGAAGTGTAGGCAGTGAGGACAAATGCTGGAGGGAATGAGGAATTGAACCCCTGCAGGGGAGGGACTCTGTGAGAGCCTCACTCCAGGGACAGAGAGAGGAAGCTCCTCACTAGGCCAATGGTGGAGGAGAAGAGACCTGTTGGGAGCAGGAGCAGGGAAGTGTACCACCAGCCGGGGGCGGTGAGAGGGCCGAAAACAGTGCAGCTGCACCAGCGGGGAAAGGGCTGCTTGGAGCACCTGGGAGGGGGAAGGCCCAAAGCTGCACACTCTCTTGGCAGCAGGATCCCACAAAGACTTGAAGGCCTGCCACAGTGCCACCTGGGATAGAGCAGCTTGGAGCCCTGGTGAGAGGGAGGGCCAACCCCTGAACACACACACCAGCCACAGACTCCCACAGAAACTCCAAACTGCGAGCCAGGAACTTGCAGCTGGTGCAATTAATGCACCCAATGCAGGTGACAAAGGCCTCGCTGCAGACACAGTGGGGAGCCAGGCACACATCACAGAGGCAGCAGCGTAAAACTCCTCAAAGAGCTGGACTGCTTGGAGGATTAGCCTTCACCCCGGGTAGCCAGGCACTGTTACTGGACAGGGACTACCTCCGCTGGGAGCTGTGGGGGTAGGGCAGTAATCACAGGAGTCAGCGAGGTTGCAGGATACCCCGCAATAAAGCCAGGTACCCATCGAAGACAGGAACCTCCTACAGGAGCTAGAGTGGGAGGAGCAGCCATAGACACCACAGAAGCACCCTGCTGGTCTTCACACAGAACCAGTGAGAGAAAGGAGGGCCCCAAAACACCAGCAGCACAGAAACCCAGCTACGCTACTGGAGGCTCAGCCTACCTGGGGGCTGACACTCAGAATCAGCCCTGACTGTGACAACCATAGGCCCTGCCACTCCAAGACCACACAGCTAGACTGTAGACTGCAGAGACTTGACCAAGGAAACGAGACAGGCTCAGGAAATGGATCATTGCTAATCTCAAGCACCTGAGTTACACTGAGAGCTACATGAACTATTAATCCCCAACATAACCTTTTCAAAAGTTACTTCCAAGCCTAACAATTAGTGCATTTTAAGTAAATACTGTTTATATCATAATGTATCCCAAATCACATATTTTTACTCCCCCCTTATCTCAATCCACTTAAATACCCAGGACCTTCATCCTACTCTTGATTTAAAGTCTACTCATTCTCCTGATACAACTCATTCCCAGTCCTTAATCTAAATATTCCTTCCCTCCACAGCCACCTAAACCTTTTCTTTATTTTTTTCACTTCTTTCTTTCTTTTCTTTTCTTTCTCCTCCCTCCCTCTTTTTCCTTCCTTCCTTTCTTCCTTCCTTCCTTCCTCCCTCCCTCCCTTCCTTCCTTCTTTCTTTCTTCTTTTCCTGCTAAAAGCATACAGGTCCTGGCTCCACCTGGACCAATCAGGGATCATTAAGGGTGAACAGAAAGGTAAATGTGGCAACTATATATATATATATATATATATATATATATATATATATATATATATATATATATATGCTAATACTGTTCACTCACACTTGAGGCTTTCTGATTCTCCCTCTCCTCATTTCAATAGAACAGATAAGTTGGGTTTATCTCTCATATTCCTGCTATCTTTGCTACTCCGCAGCACCCTTCAAAATTATCTATATTTTAGTCAACTTAATCATTTTTTCCCCTCATACAATAGTCTTAATATATCTACATCCCTATTAAAACTGGCTCAGTTGCAGCTGAGGATGTGACTAAGAGCAAGGGTTACCTTGGAGGATATGGATATATAGTTACATTCATAGGCAGTTGAAAGGAGGAGTAAAAGAGAAAGATATCTCTGAAGGTCTGGTTATTTTGCCTGGGCTGGTGGTTCTGTTTCAGGAGCAGCTCAAAAACAGTGTAGGAGAAAGAATAGAAGGAGTATCTCACAATTAGCCAATTGAAAGGAAAGGAGCAACATACACAACCAATCCAAAATATAACCAAACAGCCCAAGTAAACAACATAAAGGCCAGCCCAAGAGCAACAAGTGGAGAAAATCTAGGAGAAGGCAACACTGAACTCCACAAATCCCCTAACACAGAAGGGTGCTCCACAAAGGCAGGGAAGCAACGCAGATTAATCTAAGAAAAAAACCAAGCAACAACAGACACCCAAAATGGGGAAAAAAAGAATCAATCCATCACCAAAAATGAAAGGAAGAATCCCCAGAATGATCACCAAATGAAACAGAGGCACATGATGTATCAGATATGGAATTCAAAAGAATGATGACAGAGAAGCTCAATGAGCTCAGCCAGCTCAAACAGAACTATAAACAACTACAGAGGAATCACAAAAAACTCCAGGGAATTTATAAGGAACTTACTGAGAGCTACACCAGCATCAAAAAGGACTTAGAAGCTATCAGTAAGAGCAAGGAGGAAATGAAGAATACAATTTCTGAATTGAAGAATACAGTAGAAGGAATAAAATGCAGGCTAGAGGAGACAGAGGACCAGATCAGCCAGTTGGAGGACAACAAAGACAAATATTCCAAGACAGTACAAAAAAGCTGAACAAGAATGAAGAGGTTTTAAGAGAGCTGCAGAATAACATGAAACATAATAACATCCATACCATAGGGATATCAGAAGGAAAAGAGAAACAAGGAATGGAAAACCTGTCCAAAAAAGTAATGATAAAAAATTTCCCTAACATGATGAGTAAAAGCATTACTCAAGTTCAGGAAGCACAGAGGGTCCCAATGAAGATCAATCCAAACAGACCAACTCCAAGGCACATTTTCATTAAAATGGCAAATTTCAAAGACAAAGAGAGAATCCTAAAAGCATCAAGAGAGAAACAGCAAATAACATATAAGGGGGCTCCAATAAGGCTATCAAATGATTATTCAACAGAAACAATTCAAGGCAGAAGGGAATGGCAGAAAGTATTTCAAATAATGGGAAACAAAGGCCTGCAACCAAGAATACTCTACCCAACAAGGCTCTCATTCAAAATGGAAGGAGAAATAAGGAGTTTCCCAGACAAAAGAAGACTAAAAGAATACATCTCTACCAAACAACCATTGCAAGATATGCTAAAGGGTCTGCTTTAAAAATAAATAAATAAAATGAAGAAACAGAGAGCCAAAGATGAACACAGGTGCAAAGTGGGAAAATGGTAATGAACAAGTATCAATCAATAATAACCTTAAATGTAAATGGATTAAATACACCAATCAAAAGACATAGCGTAGCTGAATGGATAAGAAAACATGATCCACATATATGCTGTCTTCAAGAGACCCACCTCAGAACAAAAGATCAACACAGACTGAAAGGGAAGGGATGGAGAAATATATTTCAAGTAAATGCTATTAAAAAAATAGAGCTGGGGTAGCAATACTTACATCAGATAAAACAGATCTCACAATGAAGGACATAAAAAGAGACAAAGAAGGACATTTCATAATACTTAAGGGAACAATCCATCAAGAAAAAATAACTCTGGTAAACATATACGCACCCAACGTAGGAGCTCTAAAATATACAAAGAAAATCTTGAGTGACTTCAAGAAAGATATAGACAGCAACACACTAATAGCTAGAAATTTTATTACCCCACTATCAACAATGGACAAATCTTCCAAACAAAAAATCACCAAGGATGTTGTGGCATTGAAAAACACTGTAGAGGAAATGGACCTAACTGATATATACAGAGTCTTTTACCCCAAAGAAACAAAATACACATTCTTTCCAAATGCACATGGAACATTCGCTAAGATAGACCACAAGGTAAGTCACAAGACAAGCCTCCAGAAATACAGAAAAACTGAAATCATACCAAGCATCTTCTTAGATCACAATGGCTTGAAACTAGAAACCAATCTAAAGAGAAAAAAACAAAAACACTCTAACTCATGGAGACTGAAGAACATGCTTTTAAGTAATGAATCAGTTAACAATGAGATCAAAGATGAAAACAAAAAGTTCCTGGAAACAAATAACAATGAACACACAATAGCCCAAAACCTATGGGGCACAGCAAAGGCAGTCCTCAGAGGGAAATTTTTAGCAATACAGTCCTACCTAAAAAGGTCACAAGAAGTTAATAAAAAACAACCTAACGATAAAGCTGCAAGACATAGAGTAGTAACAACAAACAAAGCCCAGAGCAAGTAAAAGGAAGGAAATCATCAAGATCAGAGCAGAACTAAATAACTTAGAGATTCAAACTATGATTCAAAGAATCAAGAAGTCCAGGAGCTGATTCTTTGAAAAAATAAACAAAATTGGCAAGCCTTTATCCAGACTCATCAAGAAAAAGAGAGAGAGGACCCAAATAAACAGAATCAGAACTGAAAGAGGAGAACTCACAACTGATACTTCAGAAATACAAAAGATTGTAAGAAATTACTATAAACAACTATATGATAAGAAATATGACAACCTGGGTGAAATAGACACATTTCTGGAAATGTATAATCTACCAAAACTGAATCCAGAAGAAGCAGAAAGCCTGAATAGGCCAATAACAACTGGTGAAATTGATGAAGTAATCCAAAATCTCCCAAACCACAAGAGCCCTGGACCACATAGATACACAGATGAATTCTATAAAACATTTCAAGAAGAACTAACTCCTATCCTTCTCATCCTATTCCAAAAATTCCAGAAAGAGGGAAGACTCCCAATCTCTTTCTATGAGGCCAGTATTATTCTAATCCCAGAACCAGGTCAAGATACAACTAAGAAAGAAAACTATAGGCCAATATCTCTGATGAACATAGATGCTAAGATTCTCAACAAAATATTGGCCAACTGGATTCAGCAGCGCATTACAAAGATCGTACACGATGATCAAGTGGGTTTCATCCCAGGGATGCAAGAATGGTACAACATTTGCAAATCAATAAATGCGATACACCACGTCAACAAAATGAAAGACAAAAACCATATGATCATATCAATAGATACTGAAAAAACATTTGATAAAGTGCAGCAACCATTTATGATTAAAAAAACTGTCAGCAGAATGGGAATAGAGGGAGCATACCTCAACATAATAAAGGCCATATATGAGAAATCTGCAGCCAACATCATACTCAACAGACAAAAATTTAAAGCTTTCCCCCTAAGATCAGGAACAAGGCAAGGATGTCTACTTTCTCCACTTCTGTTCAACATCGTCTTGAAAGTTCTAGCCATAGCCATGAGAGAAGAAAAATGAATCAAAGGTATCCAAATTGGAAAGGAGGAAGTCAAACTGTCATTATTTGCAGAGGATATGATAGTGTACATACAAAACCCGATTGGCTCCACCAAAAACTTACTTGACATAATAAGCAAATTTAGCAAAATAGCTGGCTATAAAGTCAATATTCAGAAATCAAAAGCATTTTTGTATACCAATAATGAAACATCAGAAATAGTAGCGAGAAAACAAATCCCATTTACCGTAGCAACAAGAAAAATAAAATATCTAGGAATAAACTTAACCAAGGAGGTAAAAGACCTGTACTCAGAAAACTACAGAACACTGAAGAAAGAAATGAAGGAAGATACAAATAAATGAAAGCATATACCATGTTCATGGATCGGAAGAATGGACATCATTAAAATGTCCATACTACCCAAAGTAATCTATAGATTCAATGCAATCCCAATTTAAATACCAATGACAGACTTCACAGAAATACAAAAAATATTTCAAAAATTTGTATGGAGCCAAAAATGCCCACAAATAGCCACAGCAATCTTTAGAAGAACAAGGGAGGAGGAATCACAATACTAGACATCAAACTATACTACAAGGCTACTGTCATCAAAACTGTCTGGTACTGGCAGAAGAATAGACATATAAATCAATGGAACAGAATGGAGAGCCCAGAAATAAACCCAGGACTCTATGTCAATTAATATTTGAGAAAGGGGGAAGGAACATCCAATGGAGTAAAAACAGTCTCTTCAACAAGTGGTGTTGGAAGAACTGGACAGCAACATGCAAAAAAATAAAACTAGACCATCAACTTACACCATACACCAGAAGAAACTCAAGATGGATAAAGGATTTAAACATAAGCAGTGCCACCATAAACGTCCTGGAGAAAAATATAGGCAGTAAAATTTTTGATATCCTACCCCAAAACATGTTTACTAATACTTCACCATGGGCAAAGGAAATAAAAGAACAAATTAACAAATGGGACTATATCAAATTGAAAAGTTTCTATTTAGCTAAAGAAAACACCTGCAAAACTCGAAGGGAACCAACTACGGGAAGACATAATTGCCAATGATACCTCAGACAAGGGTTTGATCTCCAAAATATATGAAGAGCTAATGCGACTCAACACCAGGGAGAGACAGCCTAATTAAAAAAATGTGCAAAAGACCTGAACAGACAACTCACTGAGAAGACATACAAAAAGGACCAGAGGCATACGAAAGAATGCTCAACATTATTAGCCATCAGAGAGATGCAAATTAAAACCACAATGAGCCTCACACCTGTCAGAATAGCCATCATTAACAAATTACCAAACAAGTTCTGGAGAGGATGTGGATAAAATGTAACCCTAGAGCACCTTTTCAAATGCAGACTTGTGAAGCCACTGTGGAAACAGTATGTGTGGGTGACCCTAACCCACAGTAAAATCCCCCAGTGCTGTGGGTGAAATAACACTTGTCCCAAACAGCCTTGTGTAAGGGGAAGATCTGACCAGTGGCTCAAGGCCAAAGGCCAAGTTCTTTGTTCCCAAAGGTTTTTTTCTGAAAGGGGTAAACTTGAAGGCATGTAATTTGTCAATCAATGCTAATCAATGCTAACTACAGGGAAACAGAAAAACAAGTGAGGGGGCAGGGAGATCTCACTCAGGTCAGGATGTGCATTCAAATTTTAAAAACTTCTGTATCTGAGGGGAGGGGGGAAGAAGAGGCAAGGAAGGGGAGCAGTTTAGACAAGAACCTAGTAAAAGGAACCATGGACATGGACAACAGGTGGGATTGACTTTGAGGGGAATGGGTGGGTGGGGAGGTGGATAGAGGAGAGCAAAAAGGGCACTGATGTAATACAACAACAATAAAATTAAATTAAAACAAACAAATAAAAAAAAACTTCTGCAGTTGATACAACAAAGGTTCAGGCCAGGTTAGAGAACAGGCCAGGCTTCATAGTAAATAAAGCATTTTCCTATACCTAGCCCCCTTCCCCCAGGGCTACTGGTTTTACATGGAACCATGTATGTACCCAGCATTCCCAGTCTTCTGGTTGGGACTTAAAGGTTTAGCCTGATTCACGTGGGACTCCAAGTTTCTATGTTTTTACTATGTGGGTCCCAACAAGTATAGAATTTCCTCAAAAACTAAAAACTGTCTTTTGACCTAGCAGTTCCACTGCTAGGATTATATCAGAAGAGTCCTGAAACACCAATTCATAAGAACCTATGCACCCCTATGTTCGTATCAGAGTTATTTACAATAGCCAAGTGTTGGAAACAGCCTAAGTGTCCTTGAGTAAATGAGTTGATCAAAAAACTACACATCTACATAATGGAATACTATGTATTCCACAGCAGAAAACAAAAGGAGCTCCTACCTTTTGCAACAACATGGATGGAACTGGAGAATATTATGCTTAGTGAAATAAGCCTGGCAGAGAAAGACAAATGCCATATTATCTCACCTAATAAAGGAAACTAATGAACAAAACAAACAAACGAGCAAAACAGAACCAGAGTATGGAAACAAGGAACAGACTGACAGTTACCAGAGGGGAGGGAGAAGGAGGTGAAAGAGGTAAAGAGGAAGAGTTTAGTCCAGGATCTAGTACAAATGACCTATGGACACAGACAACATGTGGGGATTGACTGTGGGGGAAGGGATGGGGTGGGTGGGACATGCGAGAGCAATGGCTGGGGAGGGGGGAATGGGACAACTGTAATACAATATTTAATTTTACAACAATAAACTATTGCTTATATCAATAGATGCAGAAAAAGCATTTGACAAGATACAACATCCAATTATGATTAAAACAATTATTAAAAAGATATAGAAGAAAAGTACCTCAACATAGGAAAGGGCATTTTGACAAACCCTCAGCTAATATACTCAATGATAAAAACCTGAAAGCTTTCCATGATCACAAACAAGACAGGATGCCCATACTTGCCACTGCTATTTAACAGGGTACTGGGAGTCATGGCTAGAGAAATAAGGGAAGAATAAGAAATAAAAGGCATCCAAGCGAGAATAAGCAAAACTGTCACTATTTGCAGGTGGCATGATTCTACATATAGAAAACCCTACGGGCTCTACCTTAAGACTATTAGAAACAATAAACAGACACAATAAATTTGCAGGATACAAATGAATATAGAAATTTTATTGCATTTCTATATAATAATAATGAAATATCAGAAAGAGAAATAGCCCTAGCAGGTGGCACAGTGGATAAGGCACCGGCCTACAAACCCAAAGGTTGGAGGTTCGATTCCCAGCCAGGGCACATAAACAGGTTGCAAGCCAGGTCTCCAGCCAGGTTATAGTTGGAGGCAGGTGAAAGGCAACCATACATTGATGTTTCTCTCCCTCTGTGCCTCTCTCCCTTCCCCTCTATCTAAAAATAATAAATAAAGTCTTTAAAAA
Organism: Noctilio leporinus; assembly: GCA_004026585.1. Classification (NCBI taxonomy): domain Eukaryota; kingdom Metazoa; phylum Chordata; class Mammalia; order Chiroptera; family Noctilionidae; genus Noctilio; species Noctilio leporinus. The sequence goes on from PVIW01009969.1 coordinate 15,617, forward strand.
AAAAAAAGAAGAAGAGAAATAATTCCATTTACAATTGCAACAAAAAGAATAAAATGCCTAGAAATATACTTAACAGAGGAGGTGAAGGACCTGTATTCTGAAAATTCTAAGACCTTTTGAAAGAAATTGAAGACACAAAGGAATAGATATATACTCCATGTTAATGGATTGGAAGAATCAACATTGTTTTTGTTGTTTTGTTTTTTTAAAATATTTTATTTATTATTTTTAGAGAGAGGGGCAGAGAGGGAGAGAGACATCAATGTATGGTTGCCTTTCACCTGCCTTCACCCATGGATCAGGCTGGAGACCTGGCTTGCAATCTGGTTATGTGCCCTGGCTGGGGAATCGAACCAGCAACCTTTGGGTTTGCATGCCGGCACCTTATCCACTGTGCCACCAGCCAGGGCTAGAATCAACATTGTTAAAATGACCGTATTATCTAAAGGAATATACAGATTTAATTTAATCCCCATCCAAAAGTACAACAGTAAGCCCTGGCTGGTGGCTCAGTGAAAAGGTGCTGACCTGCAAACCCAAAGTTCACTGGTTCAATTCCCAGTCAGGGCATATAACCAGGTTACAAGCCAGGTCTCCAGCCAGGTCCATAGCTGGAGGCAGGTGAAAAGCAACCATACATTGATGCTTCTCTCCCTCTCTGCCTCCCTCCCTTCTCCTCTCTAAAAATAATAAAATCTTTTAAAAAAAAAAAAAAAAGAAAGAAAGAAAGAAAGAAAGAAAAAGCCCAATAGTAGTTGTCACAGAAATAGAACAAAAAATCCTCAAATTCAACTGGTGAAACATGTGTAGAGGAGAAACAGAGGGTACTGAGGAAAATGGGACCTCTGCATGAGAAAAAATATCAATCTACTATCTAAAATGGAAAACTCGAAAAAGAATAAGTTGTAGTTCCAGTAGCTTAAAATAAAGTTGAGCTGTATTATTGGAGGGGTGATATCTGATTCAGAAACCAAATTCATTTTTTACTGTGGATTTGGCCCTGTCTCTAGGACAGCTTTCATAAAAGTGAGTTCTGCAATACACAATTTCTGTGATATATTTCATAAAAATAGTACCTCAGTGTAAAATAAGTTTTAAAGAAAAAGAAAAATGCTTAATTTACTACAATATATCTAAAACATTATCATTTAACATGTAAAATTATGTTATTAACATATTTTAAATGTTTTGTACTAACTCTTCGAAGTCCATATGTACTTTAAACATTTGAAAAATATGTATGTGTGTAAATTTATTTGTGCAGGTGTTTGGTAATGTTGCAATTGATATTACTTTAAAATTAATTCTTTAAATAAGTTATTAACATAAGCATTTTGCAATAATGAAAACCTTGTATTAATATGATTTGAGAGACTGACAGTTAGAAAACAGTAATTAAATGGTGAATTGTCTGGATGTGAAAAACAAAAAAGAAGTACACATTGGTGGTTACAGAGTAGACAGGGGGATGTTAAGGAAAATAAAGGAAATGGAGAAACCAAAGAACTTTTATGCATGACACATGGACATGAACTAAGGGGGACATTGCAGGAGGGAATGGGGAATACTGGATGGAGGGAGACAGAGGGGGGGAAAATCGGTACAACTGTAACAGCAAAATCAACAAAATACATTTTTTAAAAAACTAAATACCAATATACATATAAAAGATTCACAGACCAATGGAATAGAATTGAGACCCCAGAAATAAACCCACACATACACAAGCAACTAATTTTCAACAAAGGAGCCAAAAACATATGGAGAAAGAAATGTTTATTCAGTAAATGGTGCTGGAAAAACTGGAAAGCCAGGTACAAAAGAATAAAAATAGACTGCTATCTGACACCATTCATAAAAATTAACTCAAAATGGATTAAAAGTTTGAATATATAAGATGAGAAACAATGAAATATATAGAAGAAAACATAGGCACTAAACTTACGGACCTTGGTATCAGGCACTAAACTATGACTCCAAAGGCAAGGAAGGTAAAAGAAAAAAATCTACGAATGGAACTACATCAAACTAAAAAGCTAGTACACAACAAAAGAAACCATCAACACAACTAAAAGGCAATAAAATGAATGGGAGAAGGTATTTGTAAATGATACCTCTGATAAGGGACTGCTAATATCCAAAATACATAAAGAACTCATACAACTGAACAACAATAAAAATCTGATTAAAAACTGGGCAGAGGACCTGAATAGACAATTTTCCAAGGAAGAAATACAAATAGCCAACAGTTATATTATAGGGTAAATGCAAATCAAAACCACAATGAGATACGATCTCACAACTGTTAGAATGATTATTATCAAGAAAAGAGATAAGTGTTAGAGAGGATGTGAAAGAAAATCAACCCTCCCAGTGCTGTGGGAATGTGAATTGGTGCAGCTAGTACGGCGAACAGTATGGAGGTGCCTCAAAACATTAAGAATACAGCTACCGTATCACCCAGCAATCCATCTTCTGGGTATATACACAAAAATTTTTATAATACTTATTCATAAAGATATATGTTCATTGGACCATTATTCATAATACCAATGCATAAAAACAACCTAAGTATCTTTTGACTTATGGTTGAATAATGAAGATACAGTACAAAATACACAATAAAATACTACTCAGCCATAAAAAGATGGAATATTGCCATTGGCAACAACACAGATGGATCTTGAGAGTATAATGCTCAATGAAATTAAGTCAGATGTAAAAGGACAAGAACCATATGATTTCACTCATGTGGGATATAAAACAAAAAGCAACAAAAGAACAATCAAAACAAAAAATCAAGTATGTATCTGTGAGGGAAGAATGAAAAGGGTAAAGGGGTCAAACATAAGGCAATGGAAGAAGACCAGACTTAAGGCAGTGAGTACGTGACAGAGCATAGAAATATCGTATTATAAAGTTGTACACCTACAATTTGTTATTATCAACCAATATCACCCCAATAAATTCTAAAAATAAAATAAAACTACAAAAGAAATCCTCAGAGGCAAAGAAGGGGAGCAGCTTAGACAAGAACCTAGTATAAAGGAACCATGGACATGGACAACAGGTAGGATTGACTTTGGGGGGAAAGGGTGGGTGGGGAGGGGGACAGAGGGGAACAAAAAAGGGATGGATGTAATACAACAACAATAAAATTAAAAAAAAAAAAAGAAAGAAAGAAATCCTTCCAGCCTCTACTTCTAAAACCATGCCCACCTTTTGGGTTGTTACAATACCAAAATGTTATTAGTTATCTATTGCTGTGTAACCATGTGCAAAGAAAACTTTTGTTTTAAATTTATAAAAAGTTAAAATTGAGTAGCTTAAAATAACATGCATCATCTTACTCTTTCTGTGCATCAGGAATCCAGGTCCTCATCCGGGTTCTCTGGTTCAGGGTCTCTCACAGGCTGCAATCAAAGGGTAGGTTAGGGCTGTAGTCCTGTCAGTCTCATTGGGGGAAAGTATCTGTTCCAAGCTCACTCGGGGTTGTTGGCAGGATTCAGTCCACCACAGGCTACTGCACTGAGGCCCCTGTCAATTTCTTATCATGTGGACCTCTCCACTGGGCAACATGCTTTCTCAGAGAAAGAGAGAACAGTGTGGAAATGAGTTGGTCAGTCTTTTATAATCTAATCTTGAACATCCCATCATTTTCTATGGATTTTATCCAATAGAAGTAGGTCTGTACTTCTGTCTGACACTAAGGGAGGCAAATCCACAAGGCCTGAATACCAGAAAATGGGATAATAGGATACCATTTTGGAAGCTTCCAAAACAACCCACAAAGTATAATTTTCATTTTAAACATTGTAATTTTCATCTCTAGAAGTTTGATATGGGTCATTTTTATGTCATCCATGTCAACATGCTACATCTTTTCTCTAGCTCTGTGAATATGTGGAATACAACTTTTTTTTGTTTAAGATTATTTTTGGAGGGGAAGGGATGGAGAAAGCAAGGGAGAGAAACACCAACATGTGGTTCCAACCAGGGACCTGGCCCACAACCCAGGCATGTGCCCTGACTGGGAATTTAACCCGAAACTGGTTCGCAGGCTGGTGCTCAATTCACTGAGCCACACTAGCCAGGACAGTTATAACTTTCAATGTCCTATGTACTAATTCTATCATCTGGGTGATTTGTGGGTCCATTCTATTTTCCTTTTCATCATTAGTCCTGTTTTTTCCGCCCTTTACTTGCCTGGTGATCTCTGACAGGATGTCAGACACTTACTTTATGGTTGCTGGATAATTCTGTGGCACAATAATTTGTTTTTTCTGGGATGTGTTCTTACTTGGAAACAGTTTGATCTTTTCAGGTCTTACTTTTAAACTTTGTTCACCAGGACCACTGCAGCATTAGTTGAGGTCTGACTTTCCCCAGCACTGAGGCAACAACTCACTGAAAACTCCACCAGATGCCCTGTGGATGGTGAGGTTTTTCCACTCTGGCTGCTGAAAAAGGAATAGCCCAGGCCCTGGTAAGCTCTCCCTGATCCTTCCATGTAGTTTCCCTATGTACATGTGCTGACCAGTGCTCACTGTTAAGACTAAAGACCCTAAGCACATCTACAGTTCTTTATGCAGCTCTCCTATTTGGGTATTTTGTCCTTGCAAATTATACCTTCTATAGGTTGTAAGGGCTGATTCAGGAAAAAGGCAGAAAGAGAAAACAAGGTTGTCGTTAGTAAACAGTTCACTCACAACTTTCCTCAAGAAATAGAGTTATTGTATTCCTAAATTCATAAACTTTAAAAAGTGCCTGATTCAATATCTGTATGCCAGATATTGGGATGCAACTAGAACTCAGACTAATAACATACACGTGTGAAAACAAAACAAAACAAAACAGAGCATAAATGACATAGCACAGTAGAGGATGCTATTAGGGGTAGGAGCTGGGGTTAGGCTTCCTGGGTGTGGTCTCCCAACTTGCTTTTAGAAAATAGGAATTTGTGTCAAATAAAAACCAAATCCAGACTTGGTAAGGAGGGACTTTATCTGAAAGAAGTATTTCAAAGCGGGTAGGGGATAGTTATTCCAATAAGGAAAATGTACTGACCATAAGATCTGTGTCTTAAGGGTTAGGCAAAAAAGTTTTTCTTTTACAGTGAAAGAAAAAAGTAGAAAGAGGGTGTTGGGAAGCAGGATGAGTCTGAATGGTCCAACAGCAGATCAAACAATGCCTGACCCTAAGTCCAGCCTGTTCTTAGGAGGGGCTGGCATGAGGGTAAGCCTAAATCCAAGGGCCAGGAGGAAGGTTACCAAGGTTTGGGTAACAATCATTTTGTTCCTATTGATCATTGGGGACAAGCAATTCAACTAATTGTTTTAGGCAAAGAATTGGTATTTGGAAGTTCTATGTCAGGCCTTATCGTTGGGCATCCATGACTCTCACCTAAGTTGTATGTGAAGGGTGGTTCTTTGCAGTAAGCTGTTTTCCAGAGGTTTAGTTAAGATTCAACATTGTCATAAGAGATTAGGGAGCAAGAAAACAGCAGGTGCTGGCCACTGGGGAGTGACAGGCAGGTCTGCAAGCCTTAGTACCTATGTGCCAGAGGCAAGGCCTCAGATGTAGCTATTCAGGGCCTTTCCTGGGGTCTGTACCAACAAAGTGTCCAGCATCAACTGCTGGCTAGTCTCTTAAGTGTGTTGTGTCCCCAAAAGGCCAGCTCAGAGAAGTGGAATTCCAGGAAGGTAGATACCATTTCAAAGTACAGCTGCTAGAACAGACACCATCAGCTCCTTGGGGCTGTGACCCTGCAGCTTCATGGAGCTGACAAGAGGGGAGGGCACTAACCCCAGGGAAGCAGAAGGCTGATGGGCCACCACAGGGCAGGTTGTGGCTCAGAATTCAGAGCCATACCTGAGCACCAGCTTTCAACACTCCCCAGGTGTGAATACTGCTGCCCATTAGAATGAGCTTCTGCCTCAAAATAAGCTTTTCTTCATGACCTATGCCTGTGTGGGCCTTCATTTTAGGGAGCAATTCTGCCTTGCCTTTTCTTTAACATCTTTTCTTTCATACCAAGAACAAGGGGGAAAAAATCCCAAAGACATTTCTTCAGAATAAAGGAACTAGCTACTAAAGACTCAAGGGTACTAAGCTGCTATTAGGAGATGAATCCAGCATCCCAGAAATGTCAGAAATGTATTTGGGCGGGAATACATTTTGAGTTCTCTTAGAGAAGATCAACTATCAGGAGCTGTGTGCACCATGTCCTCCTAAGGAGGTGATGGCCTTCGGGTGATCTAGAGGACCTACCTGCTGTGGGTGGCCTCCATGGACTGTGCCTGAGCTAAACAGGAACAGATGGCACTGCACACTACTTCAAGCTCTTTCCTCTACCTGGCCCACACCCTATCCCCAGCTACTGAGGCCTGTCCCCTGTCAACATTTCAACATCGAGGCAACTCTCTTCTCATCACCCTGACAGCTCCCTCCAAATGGGCTCCACCTCACTCTCCCTGCTACCAAGTGTGGCCTTGAAGGAGGGCTGTCATCATCCAGATGTGAAGCATGCCTGTGACACGGTTAAAGGAGATCTATGAGAAGTGGTTAAATGGTCCATTTGTTTATTCAGGAGAACAGTAAGATAAATACACCTTAAATGTTACAAATTTTTATATATAGCAATGACCACTCTCCAACAAGTCTGAAAAGTGGTCTGGAAAAAAAAGCAAAAAAATACAGTCCCCCTCCATTTTTAAACCCTGGGTAAACCCATGGAGGCAAGTTCTTGATACATTTTCTTCAACATAACATCAGTTTGGCCAACATCGGAGGAAGAATAGGCTCTGCCTACGTAGCCCCATGGGCGTCATTTCCGGAAGCGCTTGAAAAGGGGGTGTACATGCTTGGTGGAAGCCTTGCTCCGTGCTGAGTGGTACTCCATGTATACAGTGTCATCAGCCCCAGACATGGAGCTCATTGTGCCAAAGCGCCGAGATACCTGTGGGCAACCCAGCCTATTGTTAGTTTAACAAATTTTATTAGCTTTAAAATAACATTTATTAACCACTTACTATGTATGTGTCAGGCATGGTTCTAAGCAGTATACACAAATTTACATGTATTAATTTATCTAATCCTCACAACCATGACAATCTCCACTTTACAGAAGAAGAAACTGAAGTACAGACAGTAAGTAACTTGTATAAGGTCATACAGCTCTTAAAGAGATAGTACTTGAACATAGGCAATCTGGCTTCAGCTTCCCTATACTTCAACACAATGCTATACTACCAATCTTTATGGCAATTTCTTAAGAATACTTTTTAACAATGACAGCAGAAGTACCTCAAAACTTCCCAAGACTCCACTGCAAATCTTTCAATCAAGTGGAAAACAAGAAATCCTAGGTTTGAATCTTGGCTCTGCATCTCATTGTGTGTCCTTGGGCAAATACTAAATTCCTACACATCAATGAAGTCATCCGTTAAATGGGGTATGAAGAAACCACTCAGGTCTAGGGTGTGTTCCCAAGCCTGGCACCCACAAGAACCAGATGACAACCAAATACACAACTAGGCCCTGCAGCAATGCTTGTAACAGCTTGATCTCAAGGGACCCACTGTGAGGTAGGACTGACCTGTAGTCACTCATGACATGGGCAGATGCAAGGAGCTTCCCTGGGGCCTCCATGGAGAATGCCAGAGAGCCAGTCCCCCAGATCTGAGGGGAGCAAGACCTCAGGCTACAGTAGGGGCAGTGCCTCTCCTGGTGACACTGATTCTCTTTCCTTGTTCCAGTCATTACTCTTCTTTTGGCTCTAATACCAACTTAGTTCCAAGAGCACCAAACTATACTTCTGTCCTTGGCGGGCCTGATTAAGAATTCCTCAGAATGATACTTTTGTTAATATGCCATGCCTGACATATTAGGCATAGTAGGCATTCAATAAGTATTTGCAGAACATAAGTTGAGTACTTTCAAAAAAATTAATTTTTCTCAAATTTAAGTATTGAAACTATAATATGACTTAATCCTCAGATTTGTTTTATAGGCTGGAAGGCTCCACTATGGATTAGGGAGGATACCAAAGGAGTGATTTGCCCCTGGCCAAGAGTGGCAGCCCTAGGCCCAGCACACTCCTTTCTACAGTTACCCTAGTCAGCGCCTAGGGACATATTTGCCAGCCTAGGCTCCAACATAAAAATGCTAATACTCGCACAGCAAGAGACTAATTATAGCCACTGTGGGCACAGCCAGGTGAACGAGCCTATACAGGAGGGAAGATATATACCAACAGGTTAATGGTATATACCTTTACCTTCTCTACAGGTTTTTTACAAGATTGCATAGGCACATACACACACAACTGTGCATATGCATGTCTAAGAATTTGGTCCTTCAGTAGCCTCATGCACGCACTGCACTAACCTGGCTGGATCTGAAGCCAGACTCTCCTGCCACCACCTCCTCCTCAGCATCCAGGTCAGTGGCTGCCAGAACTTTTTGCAAGAGCTGCTGCTGTTCTTCCTTCGTTGAAAATGCCAGCTCTTCCTCCTCCATGCCAGCAAGCTTTGTGATCACCTGTAAAGCCAAAAGCAGCAGGTGACATGCTCCCTCTGCTTTTTCTCCTTTGGCCCTCCACCTGCCTTCTCCTGGGTTCATCTGCTCTGGTCACTTCCCTCGACCAGAGGCACAGATAGCTAACAGTGGAGAGCTCCCTTGGGCACTCCAGAGACCAGCCATAGCAGCCACCTTCAAGAGGAGCACAATCAATGACTACAGGGCAGGAGAGGCTAAGACAATTCCACAGAAATCTGCTCCCAACACAAAACAGCTAAATGATCCCTTACAGAAGACAAAAAGGGATCTTGGCAATGTTGAAACATCTTGCACCAGGTACAAAAGGACCAGAGGCTGAAAGGCACAGCCTGTTGCCCCTAAGAAGGCCTTCAGCCTCCTGGCTTGGACCCACAATTTCCAGTCAAGGGAGCACTTAAAAACTTAAATTGTTCGGGTTTCAAGCCAGGCCTCCAGCCAGATCCATAGCTGGAAGCAGGTGAAAGGCAACAATACACTGATGTTTCTCTCCCTTTCTTCCTCTTTCTCTGTCCTTCTCTCTACAAATAATGAATAAAGTCTTTTAAAAAAAAAGTAAAATGTTGAAAATGGATTTACAATATTTTTCCTAAAAGAGTAAGATGACAGCCTGAAGTACAGATTTGGTTTTCATTTCTTTGGGGTAACTTACTACAAGGCCTACATAACCCTGCAGAAGGCTTAGAATGATTTAGTGAAGGGAACTTTTTTCCCTCTAATTCTTCTAATTTTAATTAAAAGAAAATTCCTAGAAGCAAGAATCTGGCTGAGCCCTTCTGGGAGCCACATCTGGATTACCTCTGTCCTGGCCTGGCCACCCCTTTAGAGTCATGATTCTGAGAACTCTGATCCAGCTGTCAGAAACCGTAGGTCAGGTGCCTTTCTGTCAATGTCACCCTTCAAAGAACCCACTTCCTGAGTCAATGCTTTGCCTACCCTACCACCCTCCCAGGGATCAAGAGGCATGAATGTTGTCAACAGCACACACACTTTACATATATATGTATAAAGGTCACAGTGCAAATCCTTCAAAAAGTTATCCCCAAGTCCTGTCCTCTAGCCCAGCATTAGAAGTCTGAGAAATGTCACTGCCTCTGGCTAAAACAGGAGGTATCAGACAACCCTATCCTTTTGTCTACTGCTGATAAAGCACCTGTATGAGATGGCCTAGTCTTTCTCAAATCAAGAACCCAGGAACCTGTACACCCAAGTTCTAGTGAGGTGCTTATAGTCCCCTTCTTCCAGCACTTCCACCCAACCCCACAGATAAAAACCCACTGGTTTTTTATTTAAAAACTATCCTGATATAAATCTACTATTTGTGTCAGTGGGGGAAAAAATGCCTCAGCAAATGCAAGTCAAAGCTTTAGAATTTCCCAAGTTACACAAATACCTGATTTGTAGTAGACAAGGTGGCTCTCCTGTCTGTGAGCCCAGATGCACCAGCTGACTATGGGAACTCTCCCAGCCACCCTTAAGAAAGTGACTCCCAGGGTCTTATACTAACATATAAAGGCCACAGTTTCTGAGCACCTCACATCCTGTTAGCCTTGCCTATTTCCCCATCAACAGCTAATGTTCTTTGCATAAGCCAACTGTAAATGTTGATAAGCAAAGATGCCAGCCTCTTGCTTCTGAGGCCCCATTCTTTGACTATCCACTGTGGAAAGCTGGGGGCGTGAGGAGATCCTGCACACTACTTGCCCTCATAAACCCTGCAGTTTATGCAAAGAAAAGGGAGTCTGAGCAGGCAGGGCCTCCAGCTCCCAAACACTCTGAGCATGCTTGAGTCTGTCCCATGCTGTGGCCCCCCTTTTCCTGGAGGCATGAATACACAAAAAACTGTGGTCCTGCTCTGATCAAATAAATGGAAACATACCTTAAAGCTGTAACCCTGATCTACCAAGAACCTCTGTCGCTTGGTTGAATAAGCCATTTCCTGTGTGTCCTGGGAAACCAGCGAGTAAAAGAAGGCGTTGTACTCCTCTGCAACCATCCCTGGGGGCAGGAAGGACAGCATTAGCTACAAGAATGCGGGGGTCCAGAAGCAAGTAATGCAGTGGGAGAGCTTTGCAGTCAGGGGTTGAGTGCCCTGATTTTGTATGAGGGCTTCATCAAAATTTAAAACTTCTGTGCTTCAAAGAACACTATCAAAAAATTAAAATAAAAACCCACAGAATGGGAGAAAATATTTACAAAACATGTATCTGATAAGGGATTTGTATCTAGGTTATATAAAGAACTATTACAACTCAATAATGAAAAGACAACCCAATTACAAAAAGGGTCCAGGATTTGAGTAGACATTTGTCTAAAGAGGACATACAAATGGTCGATAAGCACTTGAAAAGATGCTCAACATCGTTAGTCATCAGGGAAACACAAATCAAACCCACAATGAGATACACATTAGTATAGCTAAAATTTTTTAAAGGCAGAGAATTACAGTTGTTGTTAAGGATGTGGAGAAGTTGGAACCCTTGTACATCGCTAGTGAGAACATAAATTGTATATCCCACTTTGGAAACAGTCTGGTGGTTTATTAAAATGTTAAACATAGTTACTACATGCCCCAGCAATTCCACTCCTAGATATGTAACCAAGAGAACTGAAAAACATATGTCCACATAAAACTTACACATAAATTTCATATCAGCACATTCTAAGAGCCAAAAAAGTAGAAACAATCCAAATATCTATTTATCAGATGAATGGATAAATAAAATGTGGTATATCCATACAATAAAACATTCAGCGATAAACAATGAAGTTTTAATACATGCTGCAATATGGGTAACCCTTCTGAAAACATAATGTGAAGTGAAAGTTCCAAGATAGTTACAAAAGGCCCAAATTTATGATTGCCCATATATGAAATGCCCAGAATATGCACATTTATAGAGATAAAAAATTAGTCATTGCCTGGGGATGAGGGCTGGGAGATAAAGGGAAAAGAGTAATTACAATTAATGGGTAAGGATACCTTTTGGGAGTGATGAGGATATTCTAAATATAGATTGTGGTGATAATTATGCAACTTTGTGAATATACTAAAAACTACTGAACTGTACACTAAAATCAATTTTATGGTATATGAATTGTATCTCAAGAAAGTTGCTAAGAAAAAAACAAACAACTCAGTGAGAAAACACAGAACAGAATTAGCACAGAAACTAGGAGGGAAAATATTGTATCTTTAAAACCCTATCTTTCAGGAAAATCTAAGAATTTATGTCTCACAGTTCAAATGTCAGTAGGTTAAGTATCTGTTTACTGCTTCTGAATTCAATTGTTTCCTAGTCTTACAAGAGCTCAAAGAAAGGGGCCAAATATCTATATCAAATCGTTTTTTTCTTTTCTTTCAGTTTTATTGAGATAAAATTGACACACAGGCTGTATAAGTTTAAGGTACACAGCATGATCTTTCTTACATATATTGTTAAGTAATTACTGCAATAAATCTGGTTAACATCCCTCATTTTATACTGATATATAAAACGTTTTTCCTTGCAATAAGAACTTTTAGGATCTACCCTTGGCAACTTTCAAGTATACCATACAGCAGTGTTAACTACGTCAATCTAAAAATAAAAGGCCACCCAGTTGTGTGGCTCAGTGGATTGAGCACTGGCCTGAAAACCCAAGTGTTACTGGTTCAATTCTCAGTCAAGGCACATACCTAGGTGCAAGCCAGGTCTCTAGCCAGGTCTCTAGTCAGGTCCCCAGTGGAGACACATGAAAGGCAACCATACATTGGTGTTTCTCTCTCTCTCTGCCTCTCTCTCTTCCCCTCTCTCTAAAAATAATAAATAAAAATCTTAAAAATAACAGCTTTAAAAAATAAAATAAAAATAAAATGCCAAAATAAGTGGCAACAATCATTTGTTTAAAATCAAAAAGAATACTTTTGGGGGGAAGCACTAATTACGGCAGAAGCCCAAATAATGCTTAGGTTAGGAGACTAAGGCAATGGGTATTTATGAGACCAGGAATTGAAAACAGACATTTCTATAGGTACAAATAGCATAACATAGTCATGCTAAGTCTAAATAAATTTTTAATTTTCAGTCCAGGAATCATCATATCTGTTTTCTTATCATCTTTGAAAACAGTTCTTTGGGACACAAGGTTATTTTTGGACTAGCCCAAAAGTTGTTTTGCCATTTAAACATCCAAAGGTTTGAAAAGGCATGCAAGGCAGTTATTCTTGGATGACAGCACCAGCACCCTTTTAAAGTGGCTCCATATATATAGTTTATTATATAGTGTGTATATACTGTGTGTGTGTGTGTGATCATCATTACACCAATAATTACATTCCTCAGTAATTATTTATCTGATAACTAGAAGCTTAACCTTTTTGAACACCTTTATGCACTGCCTCCAATTATACCCTCTGCCTCTAGTAACCACAAATTTAAATTCTTCTGTGACTCTGGTTTGGGGACTATTTGTATTTCACCTTTTATCTCTTATTTTTTTTCATGATAGCCATTTTAAGAGGCACAATCTCTCATTGTAGTTTTGATTTACATTTCTCGGATAAGTGATGTTGAGCATATTTTCATGTATCTGCTGGCTACCTGTTTAGCTTTTTTGGAAAAATGTCTGTTCAGATTCTTTGCCAATTTTAAATGGGATTATTTCATTTTTTTGCTATTGAATTGTATGAGGTCTTCATATTAACCCTTTATTAGATATGTGACTTATAACTATTTTCTGTAAGTCCACAGGCTGCCTTTTCATTTTGTTGAGGATTCCTTTTACTGTACAGAAGCTTTTTAGTTTGATATATTTCCAACTTGTTTCTTATCTATTTTTCATTCATGTATATATTTTGCTTGTTGCTTTAAGTGTCATAGCCAAAAAATCATGGCCAAGATACACATTGAGTTTTTCTCCTACATTTTTCCCTAGGAGTTTTATGTTTTCTAGTCTTATATCTAAGTCTTTAATCCATTTTGAACTAATTTGGTCAATGGTATAAAACAGAATTCTAGTTTCATTCTAGTTACATTCTTTTACATGCAAATATCCAATTTTCCCAGCACCATTTATTTAAAAAAACTGTCTTCTCCCCATTGAATTACCTTGGCTCCTTTTCCAAGTATTAGTTGACCACATACGCTTGAGTTTCGTTCTGGGCTCTAGATTCTGTAACACTGGTCTATCTGTATGTTTTTATGCCAATGCCATGCTGTTTTAATCACTATGGCTTTAGAACACAGCTTTGAATTATAAAGTGTGATGCCTTCTACTCTGTTTTTTCTTGGAATTGCTTTGGCTATTCAGCAGTCTTCTGTGGGTTTATTGATATTTTAGGATTATTTTTTCCACTTCTGTAAAGACGTCACTGGAGTCTTCAAAGGCATTGCATTGAATCTAAAAACTTTGGCTAGTATGAGCATTTTAACAATATTACTTCAAATCCACGTACACAGGATATCTTTCCATTTACTTATGTTCAATTTTTTTCATCAACATCTTATAGTTTTCAGTGTAAAGACCTTTCTACCTCCTTGGTTAAATTTATTCCTAAGTATTTCATTAGTTTTGATGCTATTGGAAATAGAATCATTTTCTTTATTTCTTTCAGATAACTCCATTAGTGTATACAAACACTACTGATTTTCATATGCTAACATTTTAATAATCTAAAATTTTACTGAATTTGTTCAAACATTTTGGGTTTTTTTTTCTTTTTGTCTTTTTCTTTTTGGTAGTCTTGAGGATTTTCCATATATAAAATGTCATCTGCAAATAAAAAAATTTTGCCTGGCTGGTGTGACTCAATGGATTAAGCACAGACCTACACACTAAAAGGCTGCCAGTTCAATTCACAGAGTACATGGCTGGGTTGTAGTCCAGGTCCCCATTTGGGGGGCACGAGAAAGGCAACTGATTGCTATCTCTTACATATCAGGTTTCTCTCCCACTCTTTCTCCTTCCTTTGCCCTCTCTCTAGAAGTGTTTAAAATCTTAAATTTAAAAAAAAAAAAAAAATTGTACTTCCTCCTCTTAAATTCTGATGACTTTTATTTCTTTTTCTCGCTTGATTGCTTTGGTTAGGGCTTCCAGTACTATCGTCAATAAAGTTGATAGGAATACATCCCTATCTTGTTCCTGATCTTAGAAATAAAGCTTTCAACTGTTCACCATTGCTAGTTTGCTAGCATTTCATTTGCTGATATTTTGTTGATTTTTGTACCTACTCTCATCAGGGATAACGGGTCTGTAGTTTTCTTTTCTGTAGTGTCCTTGTCTGGCTTTGGTATAAAGGTCATACTGGCCTTGGAACAAGAGTCAAATAATATATTTTTTAAGATTTTATTTTTATTTATTTTTAGAGAGAAGAGAAGGAAGGGAAAGAGAAAGAAAGAGAGGGAAAGAAAGTTGCCTCTCTGACCGGAAACTAAACCTGCAAGCCAGGCATGTGCCCTGAATGGGAATTGAACTGCTGACCTTTTACTTTGTGGGGCAACACCTAACCAACTGAGCCACATCAGTCAGAGCAAGTCAAACAGTATTTTAAAACAAAATTCTAAGTCAAATTCAAAGAGGTTTTCAAATTTTATGTTTCTTTTTTGTGGTGAAAAGGAAAGTAATGAATTACTTTCACATATGCTAGTCAGATTATATGTTTGTCAGTTCATAAAAGCTACAATTTACCCAGCAGCACTACTATATTCTGTTACATAAGTCCCATTCCTCATAATGGTCCTGTAAGATAGGATTGTCATTCCTACTTTAGATGGGAAATCAAGGCTCAGAGAAGCAAATTACTTGCCTAGGTCACACAGTTGGTCTGGTGTCCAAGTTCATGCTTGCTATTTCTAGTGTGTCCTGTTCTCCACTTTATATGTAATCAATTAGCTACTACTTAAACAGTTAAATACAATACAATTCTAGCATGTGCCCACTAATGTCATCATTTTCAAACATCTTACCAGACCAGGTGCCTCCTCAAATAAGCAAATTCCTTGAGGACAGGGCCTGTGTTCTTATCTTAGGGCCTGCCTGGTTTCAGGGGGATGCCATATCTGAGCAGCAATGTCAGTCCCTACCAAGCCTGCAGCTGAAATCTAAGCATTTCTTAATTGCTGTTAACAAGCAGGGTACCCATTCCTTTTGCTTCTTCATTCATAGAGCTTCCGATGCCCTTCATGCAAGCTGCCACTTAGGGCACCGTAATTCACAGGTTACGAGGGACATATCCACCTGGGGCTGCTCAAGCTGCTCCCCAGACCTTCCCCCTATTCCTAACTTGAGGTTGAGGGGACAAGTTCCTGCTCTCATACTTGCACTAGTGACCCAGCTCTGCTTTCTCCCTTGTGTGTCTACGTGATGAAGTACCACTGTGCTGACTTCTCTTACTATCTGCCAATGTAAGAGCTCAGCTTAGAAGACGTTGGTATGAGTTCTAGGCAACCACCATAGACAACACCCACATACCTACCCCAGGGCATGAGAAATAAGCACCAAGAAGATCTTGGTCCTGCTTTGGGACTCCCTCCCTCAGAATACACCTAGTCTAGGAGAACAAGTTCATCATCATAAACACACAGGCAACTTAGTCCTACCCTCTTCCTATCCCAGGTGGTTGGAAAGGAGGAATGACCAGAGCAGAAGGGGAAAACCACCTTTACCTTTTTTGGCTCGTAGCACTCGCCCTAGCCTCTGGGCCTCCTGCCGTCGTGAGCCACCATGAGATGAAATCTGAATGAGAACATTTGCTTCTGGCAGATCAAATGATGTGTCACCCACCTACAGAAATAAAGCAGCTGTGTGTCTGAAAGGTTTTTATATATGAGACAAAAAGAGAAAACAAATCAACTGGTCTCAAATTAAAAAGTTCTGTAGATAATTTAGAAAAACAATCACTGTCCTCTTTAATGCCAGGGTCCTTTAATGCAGGAAGGCCCCTAGATTCTAGTGTGAATTCTCCTCAGAGCTGTCCTTTAGAAGCTATCAGGACCTGCAGTCTCCACCATCTGTCTCGGCCACATTCCCAATGTGGGCTATTAGGGACCCAAAGAAAAGAGGGCCCTATCAAGAAAAACTTTCTGTAAGTGTTTCTTATTTTTTGCTACAAAAATAGGTCTGCGTAAAATCAACCACACTTTTAACAGAGGCCATTGAGACCAGGTACATGTGTTAGACATGTGACTTAGTGGCTCCCACTAGTCTTCCTAAGACTGGATTCTGACTCAGGGTAGCTGCCTCAGTTTGGGGGTTCCAACTACCTAGATTCCCCCATAGATATCAAAGTTCGGTACTTAATAGACCGAGTCATGATCACCTTAAAAGTAAATCTCATTTCTTTTGGGTTCTGGGTCTATTCTAATCTGAATGACTGCTCTAAACAGTTGGGCCACAGCTTCCAACTGCAAATTAAAACCATCAGCAAATTAGGCCTACACAAGTTTGCATTGTGCTTACATTTACCATCCACTACCAAGGCATAGGAGTCAAGACAAAGGCTGCCAATGACACACAGGAATCTCCTGCTCCATAAAGAGAATTTCATCTCAATGCCTAGTTTTGTCAGAGTAGGTGATGATCTTTTTTCTTTTATAAAGAAAATGCAACTAAAATTCTAGCATCTCAGAAAGAGGTGGGAAAATTTATCAAGCAAAAGGACTGTATAGATTACGCATTAATACATAAAACCATAAATCTGTTTCTTCTACTACCCAAACTTGTGGAAATGAGAACTGATACATAATATTCCTTCCACAAATGCCAATTCACTGCCCCCTAGGCCTTGGGGTTGCTGGGACCCTACCACCACCCTGCATGCCACACAGACCTTGGATATGAAGATGGTGTTGATTTTGGGGTTGTGCTTGAAATTCTGGAGAATCTGCATCCTTTCTCCCTGAGATGTAGGACCATAGATATAGGGTCTAGAGAAGAACAAAGCTGTATTAGGAAGATTGCAAAATCATTCCTCAATTTTCCTGAAAGCACATCAGAGTAGGAGCTCCTGCAAAGGACTCTCTCCCAGAAAGCCCTGTTGTCCAAGAGTATCAGGAGGAGACCCATAAAAATGAAGGGCAACACACCCTCCCTACTCCTCTTCCAAAACACACACATGTGTACATACTTTATCCCTTCCCCAATGAGCTGAGGTTCAAGGTCATCATTCTCTCTGGGATTTCCTCCTTTATTTTTTTCTTTGTTTTTGTACTAAAACAAAGTCTCTACCTCTAAGCTTAGTTTCTATACAAAGAAAAGGAAACACTGCTGTTTGGAAACAACTGTTTCCTAAAGACATAAGCATTCTCTAAGAAAGGGGTAGACAGGAGCAAAGAGCCACCTCCAGACTTTCCCACTCACCTCCTGTAACAGTAAAGTTAAAACCCTTCTATTTCACTCCCAGATCTCAGCCAAAAGGCACAGGCCTGACAGCTTCAATGGTCATGCATCACCCCTTGTGATTTGGCAATGCCATTCCTCTACTGTTCTTGAATGACCTAGTATTTGTAGCTTTAGTGTGGTGATGATGATGATGACAAAAGCAACGATGACAATAATGGCAGCTACCAGATATAGAGGCCCCACCCACACTACACACAAAACTGGATACTATTGAAAAAAGTCCATCCATCCCTGTTAACAGTCCTTAGAATTATAAAAGATAGGTTTCATATTTCCAAGATACACATGAGAAATTGAGAGGCAAGAATCTAAGGAGGCTGAACCCAAGTGTAAATGTTCCACCACCCAGGCCTATTAGCCATCCCATGGCAGTGCCCACTGAAGGCTCAGAAAGCACAACTTTTGATCCTCAACACAATGCTTCCTGACCCTGTGCCACACTATGGTAATGGGTGTACCTAGGCTAGGAAAATCCCTGCCCATAGGGAAGCTGGGCAGGGCCTGGGACAGATGGATGCTCCAGACAGATGGACCCTGGCCACCCCAAGCCACCCCAACCACTAAAAGCCTGTTATACAAGAGTTCTCAGAACACCAAATGTATCTTGTTATGTTCTATATGTGTCATGTTGCGGAAAAGGCTGGAAAATGCTGTTCCTGACAGCCTCTCTTTCAATACCCAGATTGTTAGGTGGTTCTTTTTCTTCTCCCGCCTCATCAGAGGAAACTAGTCACATCATGGTGAACTCCAAGTATCTGAAGAGTCCCCCATACAGGAAATCAAACAGAAAGGTACTCATCCTTCAGAGGAGCCTTAACATTTGTTGAATAACTACTAGATGCCATGCACAACTATCCCCTGAGGCGGATATTGGTAAGGACAGCAAGAGGCTGAGAGATGAACAACACTCCTGAGGTCAAACAGCTATTAAAAAGAGTCACTGGGTGTCAGACCCAGCATGTCAGACTCCAAGGTTGATGTCCTTCCTACTACCTCACATACCAAATAACCTAAATTCTCTCTTTCAGAGTAATTTAGTGGCATATATTTCTTTATTATGAAGGCCAGGATAAACCAGATGCTCAAAGACTCCCTCCACCCACTAAATCAGTCTTAAGCTACTAAATGGAGCAAATGTCCAGGATTCATAGGATCATTTTAAAGTAAGAAAACGAGACAAACAAAAGCACTCCATACATTTAAGGTTGTAATTATCTTTCCAGTATCCACAAGAGAGCTATGAGCTTTTGCCTTCATCATGGAAGATAGGCTCGGATTCAACAGTGCCAGGCCAACGAGTGTCCCTGACCCAGAAGATGCTCAGGCGACTGCAGCCAAAAGACAAGCCTCAGGTATGTTTGAATGTAGGTGTGGGGAGGATGCCTGAAGAAGGCTCCAGGAAGAATCTAGATGGAGTGCTGAAATTGAGGGAGAGGTGGTAAGGAGAAGACAGAGGTTGAATGACACAGTAAGCATATGCAATGTCTTGTCCTCTTCCTCAAGTTGATACTAATGTGACAGTAAAGGACTAAAAACACAAATCCACAACTACAAGGAGGAGAAGTAACAGCAGAGCAGAGTGAACACATTATAGAAGTCAAGAAACAGATGGATATAGGCATGGTAACTGAGCTAATAATAAAAGAAAGCCCATTCCCAAGCTAGCAGGAGGGAAAGTCAATACAAAACAAGCCCTCTTCTATGCAGAACACAGCCACATTCAGGAACTAGTCACCAGGTGCCTCAAAAGCTGGGTGGCAGGCAGGACCACAGACAGAAGGACTGGTAAAGTATTTGGATGAGGAGCAGTGTGAGCAAGGCCCCAGTCCCAGAAGCCAGGCACCTCCTCCCACCTGGCAAAACCTGGGTGCTTACTTGCTAGATTCACAGGGAGTCTCTGCACTTAGGAACCTCAGGCAGAGCTGAAGACAAAGGCAAAACTGAAAGTGAAGAATGAAGGGAATCCCTTCTACCTCTCCCACCACATGCTGGCAGTCAGGAGACCAGAAGATTCATTCCTCTTTCATGAAAATGTCCCACCCAAGAAAAAAAGACCTAGAGATACTACATTTGGCAATCTCTTGACAAAGCATCCATCCCATCATGAGATGCTGAGGTTCACAGGTTGGCAAACCCACTAAACTAAACAGAAAAGCCAATCAGTTTTCTAGAGACTAACTCTTAAACAGGAAAATACAACCAAAAATTATTAAAAATCAGAAGGACTCTGAAGACAGAGGTGAAATACCCACAATAATAAAACTTGAAAACAGCGTTGAGAGCAGAAAAAACCTTAAAAGCTTTAACAGCCCCAGAAAAGATATTATATGCATGAAACAAAAATAGTTAAAGAATTCTTGCACAGGGGCCATGGTAATCTTCTCTGTATCATTCCAATTTTAGTATAAGTGCTGCCTCATTGGGAGGGTTATCAGCTGGGAGAAGGGGAAGAAATGAGGAAATGGTGCAACAATTATGAAACATAATTGGTGGATACAAGATAGACAAAGGGATGTTAAGAATAATAGAGGAAAGGGTGAAGCCAAAGAACTTACATGCATGACCCATGGACATGAACTAAGAGGGGGTACGACTGGGGCAGGGAAGGGTGATCCTGGGTGGAGGGGAGCAAAAGGAAAAGAAATTGGGACAAACAGCATAATCAATACAATTTACTTAAAAAAGAAAAAAAATAATTATTGCAAATTAACAAAACCTTCAATAGAGGGTTGGTAGACAAAGGGAAAAAAAAAGATAAGAAAATTGGATAAGTTGTTCAGAAGACCTAACATCTTAGCAGGGATTTAAAAAAAAAAAAAAAAAGCAAGAGCAGGAAAAACAGACAATTTAACAAAGGAAAAACCAGAAATTCTCAGAATTAAAATGTGAGTTTCTATATTAAAAGGATTTAATAAGTGCATATCACAATGATACAAAATCACACAAGACACACTGTTTTGAAATCTCAAAAAAAGATCCTAAAAGCTTCCTGGGAGAAGAAAACAGATGATTACAACAGATCATGTACAGAGAGTAATCAGAAGCATCAGACTCCTGAGCAGCCAAAATGGATGCCCAAACAAAACTGAGCCTTGCCTTTCACACTCTGAGGCCAGCCTAACTAATGATTAAGTGTGAGGCTGAGTAAATCTACTGCAAAGAAAGTCTTTAACAATGTTCTTCCTATATACCTTCCATCAGGCATCTACTGGAGTATGTGCTCCTTCAAAATGAGTACCAAAGAAAGAGAGCTGAGATAAAGAAAAGGGTTCCCGCACAGGTAGAGGCATGGGGAACTGACAAGAGGGTAACACTGAGTAGCAACTGTGGTCCCAGAACAGAGCAGGGAAATCAAGTGCTGGTAGAGACCCACTAGGGAAGGAAAAAAAAAAAAAAAAACAGAACTAATACACCTGACACTGCTGAGAGGGAATTTATGGTTAGTTACAGGAAGGGGCTGAAGAGCAGCCATTAAGTGTGTAAAAAAAAACAGGCAAATGCAATGACAAGGAAATACCATCTCCAGAAAAAAAAACATTTTACCAAAAAATGTGATCATAGTACACTATATGCCTTGCCTTGAAGAACACATATATATAGTCACAATAATTTAACACCGAATACTTATATACTAGGAGTATAGGGGAGAGTAAGAGAGCTAAATTCTAAACCTCTGTAGTAGAAAGTTAATGCCCTGGCTGGTGGCTCAATGGATAAGGTGCCGGCCTGTGAACCCAAAGGTCGCTGGTTCGATTCCCCAACCAGGGCACATAACCAGGTGGCAAGCCAGGTCTCCAGTCAGGTCTGTGGCTGAAGGCAGGTGAAGGGCAACCACACACATTGATATCTCTCTCCCTCTCTGTCTCTCTCCCTTAACCTCTCTCTAAAAATAATAAATATTTTTTAAAAAGTTAAAAGGCAATTTCTATAATTAATAATTAAGAAACTGCTAAATAAATTATTACTTAAACATATGAAGGTAAATACAGAAAAGTTTAAAGTGGCTGCCTTTTGGGGAACAGGAATTGTGGTGGGAAGGCACTGTTTTTCATATCAATTTATGTTACTCTGATAAAAGAAAAAGTTTTCTAAACTGAAAAATGGTACAATTTTAGTAATTTAAGAAACTTGGGGGAATGGATGGGTGGGGAGGGGGACAGAGGGGAGCAAAAAGGGGATGGATGTAATACAACAACAATAAAATTTTAAAAAAATAAAAAATAAAAAAAGACCAGATTTAAAAAAAAAAAAGAAACTTAATCTATATCTTAGTTTTCTCATGTATAAAATGGGAACATTGCAACAGCCTTATATGGTCTGGTGAGGATTAATTCATACCTTGCTAAAGAGAATCTGGTCTGCACATATGCTTCACTCCCTATCCCTACCCCCATAAAAAGAACGAAGGCCTGTCTTCAGCCAGGGCCCTACCTTCGGCTACATTCAGCACAAGAGAACTGCTGGGTGCTTTTCCTAAATAGCTCTTTCTCAATGACAGGCCATAGCTGGGATGCTGGCCCAGTCTGCCTTGTCCTCCTAGTCCCCAGCCCATACAGTCTGACCTCACTACCCCATGGTGAGTGAGCTCACTCAGCCTGAAACTCCTGATGCCAACTTGCATCCTCTTTTGGAGCCCAGCTCCAGAGCAACATGACTCTAGCCTCTGCTCTCTGGTTCACGGTGACCATGCTCCCTTTTCTAAACCCTAACCACCAACTCCAAGCAACTGCTCCTCTGTCTTACGTGGTTCCTGGAACTGGGGCCACAGAACCAGACCTTTAGATCCTAGCAAATTTCCTCAAAAAGTAAATAAATAAATAAAAAGGCATCTGCAGTCTCCCAAAGAGAAGATATTCTTACTTGTTCAGCCGAATGGCATATTCCTTCAGAGCAAACACATTATCAGCAAAGACAATAATCTTGTCATTTCTCCTTTCATGAAACTTAATCAGGAACTGGCAAGCTCTGAATTTGTTGGGGTTCATGGTGTACAGCAAGATTCGCTTCTTGGTTTTGATTGCCACATACTCCCTGTAAAACTCAGGAGACATTGGGCACCAAACCTGAGATACAGTAAGAAACAGAACTCAGTTTGTAAGTTTAAACATCACACAGTTGGAAACTTTTGAAGACCATTTATTTGGCAGAATTAACTTTTAATAAAACAAAGCAAAACAAAGCCAATGGTATGTCACTTATATCTTATATCTCAATATAACTGTAACACACACACACACACACACACACACACACACACACACACGACCTAATAATGTTGAAGCAGGACACTTGAACATGTTAATCCCTTCACAAGATTTTTAAATGTGTTACTATCCAGGGAATTATTTTCACACCAGCTCCAAGTGAAGTGCACCAGACTCTCAACCTGTGGTACAAGTGATCCCTCCCCCTTAGATCACCCCTTCCCAGGAGGAAACATAGCACTGTACAGAGAACGGCATACACACTTCCTATCTCTCTGTCTGTTGTGTGAGCCTAGAAATGATATCATAGTAGCAATGAACACACTTAATCCCAGATTTTGGCTTGTGAGTTATATTCTCTACTGAAAGGCTCCATGGGAAATGGCTAATTCCAGATTTGGAGGAGGCCAAGTACATGGGTACTTGCATCATATATATTCCTGGGCCAGAAGGCAAGAAAGTGCTCAAAAAATGATGGGAACATGTCAACAAACAAGCAAACAAAACAGAACTAGAGACATGAATACAAGGAATACACTTTCCGTGTGCAGAGGGGAGGGAGTGGGGAGTGGGGGAGAAGGAGGCAAAGAAGGGGAACAGTTAGCATGGATGACCCATGGACACAAAAGCATGTAGGACTGACTGTGAGGGTGGGGAAGGGGAGAGCAGAGGGGTAGAAATGAGATGAATGTAATATAACAATAACAATTAAATTTTTAAAAAAGCCACTTAACTGTGATTCCATTGGTCACATCTAGGACAATCTGAGCATCCCAAAGAGAATGACAGTAACATTCCTGAGGGCCTCCTCTGGGCTAGGCCCTGTGCCTATGCTAAAGGAAGCTCAGGCAAATACACTGAAGTGCCATGAGTTTCCAAGGTCTCAAGGCTGTGTACAAATAAAAAGGACCCTCTGGGAGCCTTGCATGAGAACCAACGCTGACTTTTTGGCTGTGACCTGTGTCATTTTTGTGCGATCACCATAACCATTTCTTCAGGGAGCCGCCACTAGAGAACTACCTACCATCACTACATGCCAGACTAGGTGCTGAGCTCAAATCTGTAATGTTTTCTGATTACTGTTGAGTCTTATCCTGTTATGACTTCATTAGAATTCTAGTTCTTTATAATATAGCAATTCTTTCCTCACAGTATGATGTTTAAAATCTCACACACCACAGAATATAAAACATAAATACCCAATAAACATATGAAAAGAGGAAAACACAAATTAAGACCATAAAGGAATACTATTTCACACTAAGCAGGTTAGCAAAAATTAAAGAAAACAAATAATCGTTTGGAAGAGATGAGAAGCGACTTCACTCGCCCTTGATGAATGTTAACTGCTACAATCATTTTGGAAAGCGTTTGCCATGACATGACTAGTAAATTGAACCTCCACAGAGCCTTTGGTCCAGTGATACTACTTCTTGGTATACCTGCCAGAGCAGCAGCCTTCACATGTGGATTACTTTATATCACAAACTAAATAGTCACACACACACACACACACAGTTTACGAAACAATATAGATATACCTTTAAAACATGTTACGCATTCTGGTGAATTTTATTCTATTCTGATCATAACCCACCAAGTGATGTCACCAATGTACAGACCCTAAGGGGTCACAGCTCACAGCATGAACAATACTACTTAGAAAATCTATGACCCAAAGGACCAAGGAAACATTTGCAGTAATATCGTAATAGCAAAAAAACTAAGCTCCAAGTTTATAGACAGAAATTAAATCACTGGATGTCTAGGGTGGGAGCAGAAGCAGGGATTCAATGCAAAAGGTCACAAGGGAACTTTGGGATAATGGAAGTGTTCTAACACTAGACTGTGGGGAAAGCTACACAACTCTTGAACTAAAATCAAACACATTATAAGTCATAGTTATTTACTTATAACAGGTGAACGTTATAGAGCCTAAATTAAACCTTGATAAAGCTGTTAAAAATTCTAAACAACTCAGCAACCCATTTCTGTCAATAATAAAAAAGATTTAAAAATTTTTTACTGCTGTGTAATATCTCATTACATATCAAATTGTGGTCTAGTTGTACCATAAACTACTACAGAGCAGTGCAAAGGGATGAACTACCACTACATTCATCATCAAAATACAATGTATTATGCCAGGAATAAAAATAGAGCACACAAGAGAAGATATATAATAGAGATAACCTATTTCTATTTATATATACGTAAAGATTTTTAAAAAGGTAAGAATGAAACAATGTATGCTTAGGAAATTACTCACAGGAGGTGAAACAAAAAAGAAAGAAATGAGAAAATGTAAGCTCTAAGACAGTAGTTTCTGGGCAAGGGGAGGAGAGACACCACTAGAAGACCAGGTCCTCCTAGGTTCTGGCAACTGCCTCATAAAATGTATGGTGATGATAAAGATGAAACTAAAACGTAGGGAAGCTTTTCCATACAGCAAGTATACCTGCACACAATCCTCACATTCACCTTTATCCAACAGGCCCCTTTCTGCCCTTTCATGACAAAGTCCACTCTACTGTAATGACTGAGTGACAGTCATTTTTAGATGCCAGGCAGGATTCCTGTGGCTGTTCCTCCTAAGAAGACTTACCTTTGAAGATATGCACATATACCTGTGCAGATACTCACTACAGAATATGGGGGAAATGTATTTTTAGAAATGAAATGGGCAAGGCCACAGGTGCCTTCCAGGGGTATCAAAAGCAACAGGGGTGTTGGTCTGGATGACTTCCCACACAAGGACACTGAGTCCACTGCTCCCAGAAAGGAGGAGAAGCGTGGCCTTTGAGCAGAGCCAGCCCGGATTAGCATCCTCACTTTACCATTCACTGTATGCCTCTAGACAGTGATTCTGTTTCACACAGCTATGACATGGTAGAGCACCACCTAGTTCACAGGGGACTGAGGAGACAGCATGAAGCATGAGGTGGCAGCACTTCTACTCAGGCTGTGACCTGTGCATCTACCCATGAGGAACTGCATGGTCCACTTCCCCCAAACCATGGGAAGAGCCTCCCCATGAGAGACCATGCAGAGAAGGGGACAGCTACCTCAGCACACTGGACTTTGGCGATGTAGCCGTTGTTCTGCAGCTCCATCCAGTTGGCTTCATAGAGCTTGGGCCCAATCAGAAAATTTAAGTCAACAATTTTGTCGTCTTCTCGGACGAGGGTTGCAGTCAAACCCAGCTTGCAGTGGGCCTGTACAATGGTGAGCACCCGTCGAAACATCTTGGCTGGGGAAACAATTGGCGATTCACACTGTCACTTAAAAAAAATGTTTTATCCTCACCCAAGGATGCATCTATTGATTTTAGAGAGAGGGGAAGGGGGAAGGAGAGAGGAAGAATAGAAGACAGAAAGATATCAATCAGTTGCCTCACATACACTACTCAACCGAGGTATATGCCCTGACTGGGAAATGAACTGGCAACTTTTTGGTGCATAGGATGATGCTCAGCTAACTGAGCTACCTGGCCAGAGCCAAACTCACTTTTTTAAATGCTCAAGGACCACACAAAGTCTTGAAACCTAACACTGGCTTATTTGACACCATGTGGGCTAACTCCCAGGTATCTGGATCACAGGAACCTAACTCTAGACAAGAGTGACCATATGGAAACACTTAATCACCACTGCTAGATTTCCTCAAAAGAAGGCTAAACAGAGAAAAGGGACAAGCCAAGTTTCAGCACTCTCCACAGGACAGCCCAGCAGGAGCTCCGATGGCAATTTGATGTGGGAGCTACAACACTTAACATGCTACTGTACTCTGAATTACCCAAGGGATTTGTCACCCTGAAATTTGCACCAAGGTGACTGGGAAGATGCTATGCACCTGGGAATTAGAGGAACACAAGAAGCCAGATCTGCTCAGCTTCTCAACAACTTCCCAGAAACCACAGAGAAAACAGGGAATGATGAACTGAAAGTACCCTTAAGAAACCCTTCTCCACACCTCCAATTAGCTGGTAAACTAACAGCTTCCTCTGTTTTCCTTTCTTTTGAACATTGTAATTCTTTCTAATTTGTCAAGTTAAATAAAATATATACATAAAAGGATATGAGATATTTCATTTTAAAAGACCCTTTTTGTGGATGCCCATGGGCTCACCTTTTAAAAATTCTAATAATTGACCCTTGAGTAACAGGTTTAAACTGCATGCACCTCTAAAAGTCAACTGTACTTTTGATCTGAGATAGGAAATCTGTAGGCAGAGGACCAACTTAAGCTATACACACAGGTTTTTGATGCAAAAGGACCAGCATCCCTAACCCCAAGTTATTCAAGGGTCAACTTTATTCTGAAGGAGAGTTAAAATTAAAGGTAAGGTTGATGATAACAATCTAAGGAATGAGAAGTCAAAATGCACCAAAGCTTAAACCAAAACCATAACAGTAAAATAACCAAGTAAACATTCAAATTTTACAGAGTTTTACATATAGAGGCCTAACATGGATTACACACACACTTGGAAAACAAACAATAAACCAGGATAAGGGTTACCTCCAAAAACACTGCCAACTCAAAAAAGCGGGTAGCCAAGGACCCCAGGCAAGCTTCCCCTCATCAAAAGGAAGCCATAGCAATGGAGACACCAACCTACTACCATGGCTCTGGGAGGCAGCACCAGGGCTGGCTGAGGGATTACCACCTCCAGGGAAGCAGAGTGGGGCATGCCTGGCCACTCCATCCAGAAACAAGCCCTCCCTGGGACATCTGCCCACAAACTAGTCACATGGCTTTTACATTTACTTACAGCTGTGACAGTTGTCACAGGGAAACTCACATTACAATAAAGTGCACAGCTTGCTCAATTTTGCAGGAGTACATACCTGCAGACACAAACAGGTCATGATCTGAGTGATTGTAGTACCCAGAAGTCTCTCTGGTGGCCTGTCCTATCAACACCAGCTCTCCCTCAGACACACTATGACTCTGGCTTCAGACATCCTAGAGTATGCCTGCCTCCTTTTTAACGGCACCTTATGTCACAGTTATAACCTGACATATTATTTATGTCCCTGCTACTTAAAGGATGTGACTAAACATGTGTAAAAATAATGAAACTGGAAAAATGCCTCCCATGCAACAAACATTTAATATATACAAATACTGTAATAATAGTTTCTTGTTAAGGCTGGCTGACAGGTCAAGGGCACCCCTGGGCAGTGGCGGCTCTACCCAGAGGGGCAGCTCTAAACGAAGACAGCTTCAGGCTCCCTGGTGAACAGAAATCGGGGTAGTGAAGTGTGGACAGTGAGCGCAAACTCCAGAGGGAATGAGGAAATGAACTCCTGCAGGGGAGAGGCTGTGGGAGAGCCCCGCTCTGGAGGCTGAGAGAGAGGAAGCACCTCCCCAGGCCACAGGCAGAGGAGGAAAGATCCACGGGGAGCAGGTGCAAGGGAAGAAAAGTACAATGGCTGGAGCAGCGAGAGGGACGAAAATTGAGTCACTGCGCCACCTGGGGAGAGGGCAGCTGTGAGCCCCAGCAAGAAGGGAACCCAACCCCACGCACCCACACCAGCGCACAGGCTCCCACAGAAAAATTGAAACTGCGTGCCAGGAACTTGCTGCTGGTGCAACTGGCACACCCAGTGCAGGCGACAAAAACCTCCTGGAAGAGCTGGATGGGGAGGCCTAGCCTTCGCAGGCAGACCATGCTGCAGGCCCCCTGGGGAACCAGGCTCTCATCGCTGAAGCAGAGGTGAAAATCTCCTCAAAGAGCTGGACTGCGAGCAGGGTGAGTGCAGGGTGAGCCTTCGTCAGGAAACGACCTGTGGGGCCCCCGGAGAGCCAGGTGCTCTTTGCAGACAGGGGTACCTCCTCCAAGATCTACAAGGGGAGGGCCA
This sequence comes from Noctilio leporinus, assembly GCA_004026585.1. Lineage (NCBI taxonomy): Eukaryota > Metazoa > Chordata > Mammalia > Chiroptera > Noctilionidae > Noctilio > Noctilio leporinus. Next base: position 44,625 of record PVIW01009969.1, read on the forward strand.
GCCATCATAGGAGCAAATGAAGTTGCAAGCCATCTCCCATTGGAGTCAGGTGCCCACTGCAGGTGGAAACCCTCTCCAGGAATTAGAGGGGGAGGAATAGCTATCAACACCACATAAGCACCCTGCAGTTTCACAGAGAACCAGTGAGAGAAGGGAGGGTCCCAAAATGCTGACAGTGCAGAAATCCAGCTAGGCTACTAGAGGCTCAGCTGACCAGGGGGCTGGCACTCAGAATCAGCCCTGACTATGACAGCCATAGGCCCTGCCACTCCAAGACCACACAGCTTGACTGTAGACTGCAGAGACTTGATCAAGAAAGAGGCCGACTCAGGAAATGGATTACTGCTAATCTCAAACACCTAAATTACACCAAGAGCTACATGAGCTATTAATCCCTAATGTATCCTTTTCAAAAGTTACTTCCAACCCTCACAATTGGTGCATTTTAAGTAAATACTATTTATATCATAGTGTATCTCAATTCCCATATTTTCACTCCTCCCTTATCTCAATATACCTAACTACTCAAGACCCTATCCCTTCTCTTGTTTTAAAGTCTACTCTCTCTCCAGTCCTCAATCTAAGTATTCCACCCATCCCCAGCCACTTAAACCCCACTTATTTTTTCTTTTTTATGGGTGGGGTACACATTCATTTTTTCTGCTAAAAGCACATGGGTCCTGGTTGGTGGCACAGTGGATAAGGAGGTGGCTTGCAAACCCAAAGGTTGCTGGTTCGATTCCCCAGCCAGGGCACATAACCAGGTTACAAGCCAGGTCTCCAGCCAGGTCCGTAGCTGGAGGCAGGTGAAAGGCAACCATACATGGATGTCTCTCTCCCTCTCTGCCTCTCTCCAAAAAAAATATAAACAAATAAATCTTTAAAAAAAAAAGCACATGGGTCCTGGGTCCTGCTTCCACCTGAACAAATCAGTGCTCATTGAGGGAGGACAGGGAGGTAGATGCGGCAACTATGTATATAGGTTTATACTGTTCACTCACACTTGAGGCTTTCTGATTTTCCCCCTCCCCATTTCTATATAAGAAATAAATTGGCTTTCTCTCATATCCCCACTATCTTTGCTACTCCTTCACACCCTTCAAAATTATCTATACTTTAGTCAACTTAATCATTTTTTTTCCCCTCATACAATAGTCTTAATATATCTACATCCCTATTAAGACTAGCTCAGGTGCAGCTGTGGGTGTGATTAAGAGCGGGGGTTACCTTGGAGGACATGGGTATATAGTTACGTTCATAGGCAGTCAAAAGGGGGAGTAAAAGAAAAAGATATCTCTGAAGGTCTGGTTATTTTGCCTGGACTGGTGATTCAGTTTTAGGAGCAGCTCAAAAACAGTGTATGAAAGAACAGAAGGAGTGTCTTGCAATGAGCCAACTGGAAGGAAAGGAGCAACATACACAACCAATCCAAAATACAACCAGACAGCCCAAGTAAACGACATAAAGGCCAGCCCAAGAACAAGTGGAGAAAACCTAGGAGACGGCAACAATGCACTCCACAAATCTCCTAACACAGAAGGGTGCTCCACAAAGGTAAGGAATCAAAGCAGATTAATCCAAGACAAAAACAAGAAACAACAGACACCCAAAACAGAGGAAAAAAAGAATCAGTCCATCACCAAAAGGAAAGGAGGAATCCCCAGAAACATCACTAAATGAAACAGAGGCAAACAACTATCACACATAAAATTCAAAATGCTGATGATAAAAAAGCTCAATTAGCTCAGCCAGATCAAACAAAACTATAAACAACTCCAGGGGAACTACAAAGAACTCCAGGGAGGCTACAAGGAACTCACTGAGAGCAACACCAGCATTAAAGAGAACTTAAAAACTATCAGTAAGAGCCAGGAGGAAATGAAGAATACAATTTCTGAATTGAAGAATACAGTAAAAGAAATCAACTGCAGGCTAGAGGAAGCAGAGTATCTGATCAGCTAGCTGGAGGAAAACGTAGAAAAATGTTCCAAAACAGGGCATCAAAATGAAAAAAAATGAACAAGAATGAACGGGTTTTAAGAGAGCTGCAGGACAACATGAAACACAATATCTGTATCATAGGGATACCAGAAGAAGAGAAACAAGGAATGGAAAACCTGTTCAAAAAAGTAATGGTAGAAAATTTCCCTAACATTACCCAATTTCAGGAAGCACACAGGGTCGCAATGAAGATCAACCCAAACAGACTAACACCAAAGCATGTTATAATTAAAATGGCAAATTTCAAAGACAAAGAGAGAATCCTAAAAGCATCAAGGGAGAAACAGCAAATAACATATAAGGGGGCCCCAATAAGGCTATCAAAATGATTATTCAACAGAAACAATTCAAGGCAGAAGGGAATGGCAGAAAGTATTTCAAGCAATGGGAAACAAATGCCTGCAACCAAGAATACTCTACCCAGGAAGGCTCTCATTCAAAATGCAAGGAGAAATAAGGAAAGAAGACTAAAAGAATACATCTCTACCAAACAAACATTGCAAGAAATTCTAGTGTCAGCCTTAAAAAAAAAAAAAAAAACGGGAAGAGAGTGAAAGAGGAACACAGATACAAAGTGAGAAAATGGCAATGAACAAGTATCAATCAATAATAACCTTAAATGTAAACGAAATAAATGCGACAATCAAAAGACAAAAGATAAGAAAACTTGATGAAAAAAACAAAAATTCCCTAACTCATGGAGACTGAATAACATGCTTTTAAGCAATGAAGGGGTTAACAACGAGATCAAAGATGAAATTAAACAGTTCCTGGAAACAAATGACAATGAAAAATGGGATACAGCAAAGGCAGTACTGGGGGTGAAATTTATAGCAACACAGGCCTTCCAAAAAAGGTTACAAGAAGTTAATAAAAACAACCTAACCACAAAGCTTCAAGAACTAGAGGAGCAACAACAAACAAAGCCCAGAGCAAGTAGAAGGAAGGAAATCATCAAGATCAGAGCAGAACTAAATAACTCAGAGATTCAAACTACAATTCGAAGAATCAACAGGTCCAGGAGCTGGTTCTTTGAAAAAATAAACAAAATTGACAAGCCCTTATCCAGACTCATCAAGAAAAAGAGAGAGAGGA
>PVIW01009970.1:0-47710 GCA_004026585.1 Noctilio leporinus
CTTTGCTTCCTTGCCTTAGTTGAGCATCCTTCTGTGATAGGATATTTGTAGAGTTCAATGTTGCCGTCTCCCAGATTTTCTCCACTTGCTGTTCTTGGTGTGTCCTTTATTTGTGCTGTCTGGTTGTATTCTGGGCCTGTGGGCTACTGTCCTGCTGGCCTCCTCTGCTTCTGGGCTCTGTTCCCCTGTGTCCAGATGCTGTCCGTTCCAATCCCTAGGGTCCTGAAGCCGTCTCACGCTCCTTATCCTGTCCTCTAGCTGCTCCGGTACTCGAGAGCACCATCAGCACTGCTCTCCACTCTGTCGCCATCCTGGAGATCTGCACATTTATTTTTGAGGCAAAGAAACACAGCCTTAATCAAGTGAAGTACACTGCATGATAAGCACAAATGAGGAAATCTGAGAGTTATAATCTCAAAGTACTTTTATAAAGGGAACAGTCAGGGTGCCTGTGATAAATTGGTAAAATTTTAGTAACAAACAACATACCGCAAAAAATGCTATATTTTGAAATAAATTTATTCTTATATGTAAATACACAAACATAGTCATTTTTTTTAATTGTTAAAAACAAGTCTCCATTTGCTGCAGTGATAGACTCCATTCAAATTCAAAATCTTGAGCACACTAACTTTTCTTTATTCATGGACATCATCATGTTTTCAGTCTTAGCTTTAACAGCCTCTTTATTGGAAGGAGGTTGTTTATTAACTTCTCTCTCACAAATGCTCTGTACATAATAGTCTAAAGGATTTGCACCTGATGAACTAAAGGCCAGGTTTCCTTTGACCAGAATTCAGGAACGTTGACACTGAGAAATTCTTGCACCTTTTTGACGTTGTGTGCTGGTGCACCATCTTGTTAGAAGATAAAATGACGTCCATTTGCAACTTGCTTCATCTATGGTACAACTACTTCTCTCAGAATGTCAAGGTCAACATCAGCAGTCACCTTCAGGTCTTGTGGGAAAAACTGCGGGATCATTATATCTTCTTCATTGCTGACAACACCTAACACCATCACTGTAGGAAGTTTCATTTTCATGACAACTGGGACTTCATTAAGATTCTCACAGAGCCCCCTCTTGTTTCTTCTGTTGACTATTTGGTCCTGCTGAAAATTCTCTGCATTGGAGAAGAAAATCAGGGTTTTTTTCTTTGGGATTTTTCCATTTTGTTAGCAGTTTCCTTGCTTTTTCAGAGCATCTTTCCTTTGTCTGCTGTGTCATGAACTGGCGTCTTCTAAGAACATATGATCTGCCCTGGCTGGTAGCACAGTGGATAAGGTGCAGGCCTGCGAACCCAAAGGTTGCAGGTTCGATTCCCCAGCCAGGGCACATAACCATGTTGCAAACCAGTCAGGCCTGTGGGTGGAGGCAGGTGAAACGCAACCATACATTGATGTCTCTCTGCCTCTCTCCCTTCCCCTCTTTCTAAAAATAATGAAATAAAATAAAAAAAAATTAAAAAAAAAAAAGAACATAAGATCTTATCTGGTATCTTCAGCAATAATCTTGCAAACTATTGCATCTGACATCTGCAGTTCTCTTGCTATGGAGCATATTGACTTTCTTGTATCTTCGTTGATGATCTCCTGGATTCTGTGTACAATATCTGGACTTGTGTGATCCTTGTGTACCTTATGCATTTTCCTTGTTGGTGTGGTGACATCAGGATCAGCATCAGATACCTTTTTTACATTGTCACCTGTATATAAAGGGATGTTATTGAAGTCTGCAATTTTCTTAGCAGCTCATTCTGCATGCAGTCCAGAAATGATGGTTGCTCTAACATGGTGTTCCTTTGACATGATGGTTGCTCTCAGAATTTAATACTATATATCTGAAACAATGATGTCAACTCATAACCTTAGAAACATAGTTTTTCAAAATAAGCACATGAAATAAGTAGATGCAAAGTTATTGCCAACTGATCGTGCACATCCTGTATATATAGTGTGTATATATATATATTACACACACACACACACACACACACTTTTTTTAGATTTTCTTTATTTATTTTTAGAGAGTGGGGAAGAGAGAGAGAGAGCAAAAGTGTAAAAGAAACATTGATGTGAGGGAGAAACATTGATCCGTTGTCTCTTGTACCCACCCTGACTGGGACTGAACCTTTAACCCATGCATGTGCCCTACCCAGAACTCCAGCCGGCGACCTTTGACTTTGTAGGCAATGCCCAACTAACAGCTACACTGGTCAGGGCTGGACATATATATATTTTTTTCATCCAGTGATATTTTTTCATTACTGCTTTAGAGAGAGAGGAGGGAGAGAGAGAAACATTAATGTGAAAGAGAAGCTTTGATTGGTTGCCTTCCAGATGTGCCCTGACTGGGATGGGACGTGGTGGTACTGGGGACAGAATCACCACCTAGTTATGTGCCCTGACTGGAAATTGAACCTACAACCCTTCAGTTACAAGACAATGCTTCAACTGGCCAGAGTAGGACATGTTTTTTAAAACCAATTTATGTAGTTGATTTGTGGAAGGTTTATGTAAAAATAACTTGTCACACGTTTTAAAAAGAGAAATAAAGACAACAACCAATTTCTTTCTGTACCCCTTACAAAAGACTTATTCAAATAGGACTTTAAATAATGGACTGGTAAAAACGAAAAGAAGGAAAAAATTGTACGGAAAAGTTCACAGAAAGTACCAATCAATTGTATAAATGTAAATTTGTTCCCCTAAATATAGCAATTTTACATTGCTATTCCATTCACCTCCTATTTGCTTCCCATGAAGGTTGTTGCAGACGAGCTGTCTGCTATGTCAGATCCTTTTTGTGCACTCTTAATAAATAAATTGATCCTTGAGCTGAGGTTCATTTTTCTGAAAACCTGGGGTCTTGCTTTTCAGAGCCTGTTCCCTGTAATTTCTTCTAGATCTTTTTAAAAATGGAAAAAAACTAATTCATACTTTTTTGCTTCTGTACTTGGCTGTTTTTTGATCATTCTTATGCCCTGACAGGTTTCAAGTGTATCTTCTCGAAGGAACACTTTTTAGGGGAATTTTTGTTCCAAAACTGAAGAATGACAGATACTTTCCTTCTTTTATGTTCATGTGATTTTTCTCATTAAAGAAGTCATCACCATCACCACTGTCACTATCCTCAGATATGGAAGACTGTAAAAACTTCCTTCTATGCCATCATCAGAATACTCCTTCTCTTTATGTAATTTTTTTTCCATCATTGTTATCACCAAGTGAGCTATCATATGCTCTCTCTCTCTCTCCCTTTTTTTGGTTTGTTTTGGTTAGATGTAATTTTTAATTTTTGGGTGAAGAGATATTGTCTGGGGTTCAGCGGGAAGTACAGAATTCTTTTCAGAAGACTTTGAGAATTTGGAACACCCACCGTTTTGGGTCCTGTTTCATCTTGGCTGTTTTTTCTTTTGAGTTACATATTGGTTTCTTTGCCAGTAGTTTGGATTCTTTGTCGTTTTGCTCATTGATAATAGTTCCTTCATGCTGTAACTCAATTGCATGATTTTCTTCTGAAGCACTCTTTGATGACTTAACTTCATCACTTTGTCTTTAAGAATCTTTAAAGGTTTTTACAGCAACTTTTAGCACATCTATTTTTTTCTTCCAAAGAGAGTGCATTGCTAATCTGCCAATTACTCTTTCATTCTCAGTAAAGTCAAGCATTTTGCAGATTTTTTCAAAATTGCTATCATCACAAGGAACATATTTAGTTACTGTATCAGGTTTCATCATGGCATCAATTTCTTCAAGCAATTGTTTGCCGTCTTTGGTATCTTATCAGTGCATCTTTAGTGCCCTTTCTTGACTTTAGTCTGCCAACACCCCTGCAAGTTTTCAGGGGTGTTGGATTCTCTTCATTTTTTCCCCTCATTCTTCACAACCTTGTTATTGAGGTTTGGAGTTCCCAGTTGAGCCATGGTAGACCTAGGAAGAGGATATACTGCTGCCAGCATGTGAACTGCCTCTTCTACTTTAAAAAATACTTGTAAATCTTTATTTCAATTTTAATAACTTTGTTAGTGCTGATTGAAACACCTAAGGTTTAATTTATTTTTATTTAGAAACTGTACTTTTAGGTAGTCTAGGTCACATGCTAGTTGGATATGTGACCTTGGATTAATTGAGTTTTAGTACCATGATGAGGCTTGAAGAAAAATTCTTTATAAAAGTCCTTAAGTATGCATACTTATTTGCTAGATACCTTTTAATGTTTTGAAACCTTTTTTTTTTTTAATTTTTTTTTTTAAAGATTTTATTTCATTATTTTTAGAAAGAGGGGAAGGGAGAGAGGCAGAGAGGGAAAGAAACATCAATGTATGGTTGCATTTTGAAACCTTTTAAAACATCATTTTATTTGCGATGAACAGCACTATTTAAAGATATATTTTATTTTATGTAAAGTAAAATTCTACAGTTAAAATTCTTGAAAATTTCACACTTTAATTTCTTAATTTCTGTATTCTATATTTTATAGATGCAATATAGATAGATGCTTAAGAGTTTTTGTAATCTCGTTGAAAGTTTATGGCCTTTGGAGTCATGTAGATCTAAATTTGAATCTTGGCTTTGTATTTGCTAGCTCTGAAGTCTTGGGCAAGTTGCTTAACATTTCCAAGTCTCAATTTTTTCATCTTGAAAATTTGGGTAGTTTTATTTATTTTGATCATTGTTATAAATAAAGAAGATAATTTTAAAATGTACCTAGTAGAGTGCCTAATATTTAATTGACACTCAGTAATAAATGCTTTTTCAATTCCTTCTTGTTGAATGAATTCCTTGCAAGGGGTAGGGTGGCTTGCCTGTTTCGTATGATGCTAACATTGTTGCCTACTTGCTATTCAATTTAATTTTTCATAAGAAACCAACATTGTCTGCTTGTTATTCTTTCATAAGAAACAACACTTAAGTGGCCAAGAATGATCTCAGCAAAGCAATAAGAATTCCTACCCTTTTACTTTTGTATTTGAGAGCTTTAAGGAACCTCTCAGAGGGTCTTTCAGTGGTGGATGTTAGGAGATTTATCTGGCTGTGGTTTGTTCATTGAAATGCTTCATAAAAATAAGAGATCAGTAGAGGGCAATATTAATAGAGTTGACCCATGTTTGTTTGAAAGCTTTTGTATAAAACACCAAGATACCCGATTAATCAGTTGGCCACTTTCATAGCTTGCCTGTGAGAAATAAAGAATTTCCTAAAAGCATACTTTTGTTTTTGCTGCCTTAAAGTTGTACTTTAAGAAATTAATTTATTTTGTTTTATTTTTATTCAACTACAGCTGTCCAGTTTTTCCCCTGTGGCTCTGCCTCCCATATTTATACTTGTTCTTGACTAGACCCTTCCCTTTACCTCAGTACCCCTCTCTCTCCACCCCTCTGGTTGCTGTCATTTTGTTCCTCATTTTCATGTCTCTAGTTCTGTTTTGCTCATTTGTGTTTTGTTACTTGAGTTCCTCTTATAGATGAGATCTTACGGCATTTATCTTTCACTACCTGGCTTCTTTCACTTAGCATAATACTCTATTTCCATCCCTGCTGTCGGAAGTATAGGAGTTACTTCTTTCTTTCTGATGTGGTCCATTATGTAAATAATGGCCACAGTTTTTTTATCTATTCATTTACTGATGGGCACTTAGGCATTTTCCAGCACTTTGCTATTATAAATAATGCAGCTATAAACATATAGGTGCATAGGTTCTTTTGAGTTGATGTTTTAGGATTCTTAGGATATAATCTGAGCAGCAGGATTAGTGTATCAAAAGGCAGTTTCAATTTTAGTTTTTTGGAATCAAAGATGGCAACAGAGTAGAGAGCAGTGCTGATGGTGTTCTCGAGTACCAGAGCAGCTAGAGGACAGGATATGGAACACGAGACATCTTCAGGTCCCTAAGAATTGGAGCAGTCAGCATTTGGACTCAGGGGAGCACAGCCCAGAGGCAGCAGAGACCTGCAGGAGACCAGGTGAGGGTGTTCTGGACCTACCGGCCGGCAGGCCAAGGTTGGCTCTGGACAGTGGCACCTCTACCCAGAGGGGCGCGTTTAACTGAAGCCAGCTCCAGGCTCCCTGGCGACTAGAAATCTGAACAGTGAAGTATGGGCAGCAAGGGCAAACGTCGTAGGGAACGCAGAATTGAACTCCTGCAGGAGAGGGACTATGTAAGAGCCTCGCTCTGGCAACAGGGCTAGAGGTGGAGGAGAAGAGTCCTGCGGGGAGCAGGAGGAGGGGAGCAGGGAAGTGCACCAGCCAGGGTCAGCGAGAGGGCCGAAAACAATGCTGCTGGACAACTGGGGAAACAGCGGCTTGAAGCCCCTGCGAGGGGAGAGGCCCAGCCCTGTGCACCCACACAGGCCCCCAGGCTCCCGCAGAAACTCCAAACTGAAAGCTGGGAACTAGTAGCTGGGGCAGCTGACCCACCCATTGCTGGGACAAAGGCCGCAGATGCGCGGGAGAGGCGCATCACAGAGGCTTCATAAAGGACTCCTCAGAGAGCTGGTCGGCTTGGAGGATTGGAGCTAGCAGTGTTGGCAGACCTTGGGCACTGTAGGGGGATGGGGACTGCCTCCTCCAGCAGCTGCGGGGGCAGGGCCAGTCATCACAGGAACCAGTCAGGTTGCGGGCTGCCCTGCAGGGGTGCCAGGTGCCCATCACAGGCAGGAACCTCCGCCAGGAGTTGGAGGGGGCACCCTGTGGGCCCCAGAACACCGGCAGCCCTAAAACCCAGCTAGGCTACTGAGGGCCCAGCCTACCTGGTGGCTGACACTCAGAATCAGCCCTGACTGTGACGATCAGAGGCCCTGCCACTCCAAGACCAGCTAGACTGTAGACTGCAGAGACCTGACCAAGAAAAAGAGGCAGCCTCAGGAAATGGATTGCTGCTAATCTCAAGCACCTGAGTTATACCGAGAGCTACATGAACTATTAATCCCCAACATATCCTTTTCAAAAGTTACTTCTCACATATTTTTAATCCGCCCCCCCCCCCCCCCATCTCAATCCACCTAAATACCCAAGACTCTCCCCCTACTCTTGAGTTAAAGCTTACGCACTCTCTGGCTACAACACATTCCCAGTCCTCAATCTAAATATTCCTCCCTTCCCAGCCACCTAAACCCTTTCTTTATTCTTTTTTGTTCCTTCCATATTATTATTATTTTTCTTTTATTCCTGTTAAAGCCCACCGGTCCTGGCCCCACCTGGACCAATCAGAGATCATAAAGGTTGAACAGACACCTAAACCTTTTCTTTATTAATATTGTTTTTTCTTTTTCTTTTTCTTTTTTTCCTTTTTTAATTCTGTTTTTAATTTTTTTTTTTTTCTTTCTCTAAGCCCAGAGGTCCTGGCTCCATCTGGACCAATTAGGGATCATTAAGGGTGAACAGCCACCTAAACCCTCTTTGCTTATTATTATTATTATTTTTTATTTGTTTTTTCCTTTTTTTTTTTTTTTTCTTCTTTTCCTTTTTTTCCTGCTAAAAGCCCACAGGTCCAGATTACAACCAGACAGCCCAAATAAAGGCCACACCAAGAACAACAAGTGGAGAAAATCTGGGAGACTGCAGCATTGAACTCCACAAATCTCCTAGCACAGAAGGGTGCTCAACTAAGGCAAGGAAGCAAAGCAGGTTAATCCAAGGAAAACACAAAAACATAAAAAGCAAGCAGCAACAGACACCCAAAATGGGGAAAAAAAGAATCAGTCCATCACCAAAAGGAAAGTAAGAATCCCCAGAAAGACCACCAAATGAAACAGGGGCACCTGAAATATCAGATTAGGAATTCAAAAGCATGATGATAGAGAAGCTCAATGAGCTCGGCCACATCAAAGAAATCTATAAACAACTCCAGGAGAACTGCATAGAACACCGGGGAAGTTACAAGGAACTTACAACAGCATGAAAAAGGATAGAAACTATCAATAAGTGCCAGGAGGAAATGAAGAATACAATTTCTGAATTGAAGAATACAGTAGAAGGAATCAACAGTAGGCTAGAGGAAGCAGAGGACCAGATCAGCCAGTTGGAGGACAGCGTAGACAAATACTCCAAGACAGTACAAGAGAATAAAAAAAGGCTGAACAAGGCTGAAGAGGGGTTAAGAGAGCTGCAGGACAATATGAAACGTAACAGCATCTGTATCATAGGGATACCAGAAGGAGAAGAGAAACAAGGAATGGAAAACCTGTTCAAAAAGTTATGATAGAAAATTTCACTAACATGATGAGTGGAAATATTAATCAAGTTCAGGAAACACAGAAGGTCCCAAACAGAACAACACCAAGGCACATTATTATTAAAATGGGAAATTTCAAAGACAAAGAGACAATCCTAAAAGCAGCAAGAGAGAAACGACAAGTAACATGTAAAGGGGCTCCAATAAGGCTATCAAATGATTATTCAACAGAAACAATTCAAGCCAGAAGGGAATGGCAAAAAGTATTTCAAGTAATGGCAAACAAAGGCCTGCAACCAAGAATACCCTACCAAGCAAGCCTCTCATTCAAGATAGAAGGAGAAATAAGGAGCTTCCCAGACAAAAAAATACCAAAAGAATACATCTCTACCAAACCAGCATTGCAAGAAATGCTAAAAGGTCTGCTTTAAAAATAAATAAATAAATAAAATGAAGAAACAGAGAAAGGCAAAGAGGAATACAGATACAAATGGAGAAAATGGCAATGAATAAGTATCAATCAATAATAACCTTAAATGTAAATGGATTAAGTGGACCATCAAAACACATAGGGTAGCTGAATGGAGAAGACAACATGACCCACGTATATGCTGTCTTCAAGGGACCCACCTCAGAACAAAAAATTGACAGAGATTGAGAGTGAAGGGATGGAAAAATATATATCAAGTAAATGGACACACACAAAAAAGCTGGTGTAGCAATATTGATTTCAGACAAAATAGATTTTACAATGAAGGCCATAAAAAGGGACAAAGATGGACATTTCATAATACTTAAGGGAACAATCCATCAAGAAGAAATAACTGATAAACATATATGCACCCAACATAGGAGCTCTGAAATATATAAGGAAAATCTTGGAAGAACTTTAAGAAAGACATAGACAGCAACACACTAACAGTAGGGGATTTTAATACCCCTCTATCAACAATGGACCGATCTGCCAAACAAAAAATCCCAAATAATGTTGTGGCATTGAACAACACTCTGGAGGAAATGGACCTAACTGATATATATAGAGTCTTTTACCCCAAAGAAGCAAAATACATATTCTTTTCAAATGCACATGGATCATTATCATAGACCATATGGTATGGCACAAGACAAGCCTCCACAAATACAGGAAACTTGAAATCATACGAAGTATCTTCTCAGATCACAATGGCTTGAGACTAGAAACCAATCTCAAGGGGAAAAAACAAAAATTCTCTTAACTCATGGAGACAGAATAACATGCTTTAAAGCAATGAATAGGTTAACAATGAGATCAAAGATGAAATCAAAATGTTCCTGGAAACAAATGACAATGAGCACACAACAGCCCCAAACCTATGGGATACAGCAAAGGCAGTTCTCAGGGGGAAATTTATAGCAATACAGGCCTTCCAAAAAAGGTCACAAGAAGTTTATAAAAACAACCTAACCACAAAGCTGCAAGAACTAGAGGAGCAACAATAAACAAAAGCCCAGAGTAAGTAGAAGGAAGGAAATCATCAAGATCAGAGTAGAGCTAAATAACTCAGATATTCAAACTACAGTTCGAAGAATCAACAGATCCAGGAGATGATTCTTTGAAAAAATAAACAAAATTGACAAGCCCTTATCCAGACTCATCAGGAAAAAGAGAGAGAGGACCCAAATAAACAGAATCAGAACTCACAGAGGGGAAATCACAACTGATACCTCAGAAATACAAAAGATTGTAAGAAATTAGTACAAATAACTATATGACAAAAAATATGACAACCTGGATGAAATGGACACAGTTCTGGAAAGGTATAATCTACCAAAACTGAACCCAGAAGAAGCAGAAAGCCTGAGCAGGCCAATAGCAACTAGTGAAATTAAAGAAGTAATCCAAAATCTCCTAAAGCACAAAGCCCTGGACCAGATAGCTACACAGGTGAATTTTACCAAACATTTAAAGAAGAATTAACTCCTATCCTCCTCAAACTATACCAAAAAATACAGGAAGAGGGAAGACTCCCAAACTCTTTCTATGAGGCCAATATTATTCTAATCCCAAAACCAGGGCAAAACACAACTAAGAAAGAAAGCTACAGGCCAATATCTCTGATGAACATAGATGCTAATATTTGCAACAAAATATTGGCCAATCGGATTCAGCATATATGACAAAGATCATACACCACGATGAAGTGGATTTCATCCCAGGGATGCAAGAATGGTACAACATTCGTAAATCAATAAATGTAATACATCACATCAACAAATTGAAATATAAAGACCATATGATCATGTCAATACATGCTGAAAAAGCATTTGATAAAGTGCAGCAACCATTTATGATAAAAACCCTCAGCAAAATGGGAATAGAGGGAGCATACCTCAACATCATAAAGGCCATCTATGAGACACCGGAAGCCAACATCATACTTAACGGACAAAAACTGAAAGCTTTCCCCCTAAGATCAGGAACAAGACAAGGCTGTCCACTTTCTCCACTTCTATTCAACATTGTCTTGGAAGTTCTAGCTTTAGCCATCATAGAAGAAAAAGCAATCAAAGGTATCCCAATTGGAAAGGAGGAAGTCAAACTGTCATTATTTGCAGATGATATGATAGTGTGCATACAAAACTTGATGGGCTCCACCCAAAACTTACTCAACCTAATAAGCAAATTTAGCAAAATAGCTGGGTGTAAAGTCAATATCCAGAAATCAAAAGCATTTTTGTATACCAATAATGAAACAACAGAAATAGAAGCGAAAAAACAAATCCCATTACCATAGCAACAAGAAAAATAAAGTACCTAGGAATAAACTTAACTAAGGAGGTAAAAGACCTGTCCTCAGAAAACTACAGAACAATGAAGAAAGAAATCAAGGAAGATACAAATAAACGGAAGCATATACCATGTTCATGGATGGGAAGAATTAACATCATTAAAATGTCAATACTACCCAAGCAATCTACAAATTCAGTGCAATCCCAATTAAAATACCAATGACAGACTTCACAGAAATAGAAAAAATACTCCAAAAAATTATATGGGGCCAAAAACACCCACAAATAGCCACAGCAGTCTTGAGAAAGAAGAACAAGGTAGGAGAAATCACAATACCGGACTTCAAACAATACTGCAAGGCTACTGTCATCAAAACAGCATGGTACTGGCCTAAGAATAGACATATAGATCAATGGAACAGAATAGAGAGCCCAGAAGTTAACCCAGGACTCTATGGTCAACTAATATTCCACAAAGGGGGAAGGAACATCAAATGGAGTAAAAACAGTCTCTTCAACAAATGGTGTTGGGAGAACTGGACAGCAATGCTAAAAAGATAAAACTAGACCACCAACTTACACCATACACCAGAATAAACTCAAGATGGATAAAGGATTTAAACATAAGCAGTGCCACCATAAAGGTCCTGGAGAAAAATATAGGCAGTTTACTTTTGGATATCCTATGCAGAAATATGTTTACTGATACTTCACCAAGGGCAAAGGAAATAGAAGAACAACAAATGGGACTATATCAAATTGAAAAGTTTCTGTTCAGCTCAAGAAAATATCAGCAAAATTCAAAGGGAACCAACTGTATGGGGAAACATAATTGCCAATGATACCTCAGACCAGGGTCTGATCTCCAAAATATATAAAGAACTAACTCGACTCAACACCAGGGAGACAGACAGCCCAATTAAAAAATGGGCAAAGGACCTGAACAGACAACTCACTGAGGAAGATGTACAAAGGGCCCAAAGGCATATGAAAGAATGCTCAACATCAGTAGCCATTGGAGAGATGCAAATTAAAACCACAATAAGCTACTACCTCACACCTGTCAGAATGGCAATCATCAACAAATCAACGAACAAGTGTTGGCGAGGATGTGGGGCAAAGGGAACCCTCCTACACTGTTGGTAGGAATGTAGGCTGGTGCAGCCACTGTGGAAAACAGTATGGGGTTTCCTTCAAAAACTAAAAATGGAACTGTCTTTTGATCCAGTGATTTCACTACTGGGACTATACCCAAAGAATCCTGAAACTCCAATTCATAAGAACCTATAAACACCTATGTTCATAGAAGCACTATTTTCAATAGCCAAGTGCTGGAAACAGCCTAAGTGCCCATCAGTGGATGATTGGATCAAAAAACTTTGGTTCGTTTACACAATGAAATTCTATATAGCAGAAAGAAAGAAGGAACTTGTACCCTTTGCAACAACATGGATGGAACTGGAGAGTATTAGGCTTAGTGAAAAAAGCCAGTTAGTGAAGGACAAATACCATATGATCTCACCCATTATAGGACAATAAGTGAACAAAACTAACAACAAGCAAAACAGTACCAAATATATGAGTACAGTGAAAAGGTCTTCAGTGGTCAGGGGGAAAGGGTTTGGGGGTAGAGGCAAGGAAGGGGAGAAGCTTAGACAAGAACTTAGTGTAAAGGAACCATGGACATGGACAACACTTGGAATTGACTTTGTGGGGAATGGGTGGTTGGGGAGGGGGACAGAGGGGAGCAAATTGGGGTTGGATGTAATACAACAATAAAATTTTTAAAAAGTCATGTGATTAAAACAAATATTCCCTCAAAAAAATTTTTTTTAGTGTTTTGTTAAAGTTGTACATCTGTATTCTCCTTTAAATTTTTTCCCTTTTTCTACTTTAATTTTTTCAATTGGGCTATTTATATGCAGTCGCTAACTTGGATTAGAGGATGGTTACGTTTGGGAGGTTATATTTTTAGAACTAGATAAATCGACTCCAGTTCAAAGTTGCTGTCAAAATAATTTTTGAAAGAACATTTGGTTGTGGCTAGGTAGAACCTGACTTGTACCATAATAGTCATTTTCAAGCTAAGTTCTTTATAAATCTTGGTAAAATCATCTAGAGAATTACATTTATGATAATTCAAAATAGTGATTGTTAACTGAGAGATTATCGGATTTTTCAATTTCTAGTAATGTAGAATACAGTGAAATATGTAATGTTTGCTGTGGACCTTGAGTATAGGTCATCTATAGTATTTGTCTTTTCCTAACCTAAACTCGTGATTGATACGTAACAGTTGTAAGGTGAGAGCTGTTTAAACATGTTTAATTATTCATGCTGAGGAGCAAATAAGAAGGATTATGTTGAAGTTATGAAAGAGAAGTGATAATGGATGTAAAGACCCTGAGGAGTATCCAGAATGGTACCTATATCCATAATGAGAGATTAGACCTAGAGGAAGTAAAATCCTTTTCTCTGTAATAGGGGAAGATAAAATGATGGCTATAACTCAGCTATGTTTATGGATGTGATTATGGAAAGTAATGATTTGTTTTCTCCATGAAGTATAAGGTATAGAAAATGAGATTATAGGTGCAAGTGGCAATGGAGTTGGTGTAGGGGAAAAGGGAAGAGTTATGATTTGAAATAGTCACTGTGGAAAACTAAAGAGAGCTAGTAAGGAAAGCTAGAAGGATTCCTGGACAGCAGAAAGATACACTGAGGTTGAAATTAAGAATACATAGTAGTACTGTTCTCATAAGCAATTGAGAGATTTTCAGTTATCTGTGCAGTTGCTTGGATATCATTATAATGTAGGCAGACATTTCAATTGATCCAAGGCTGGGCGGTTGGCAGATGAGTAAAACTTGTGGAAGAAAGAAAACACTGAACAATGTACTAAAGTTATTAATGAGTTTGATAATCATTGAGTTTGGCTGAGGTTCTTAATGAGATGTAGAGAATAGTATATGTGGGTGGCATGAAGCTCAAAAGAAAAGATCTTTTGTACAAAAGAGAAGAAGGGATTTCAAAATACCTGAAAGGAGCATTGAAGAAGAGGAGGCAGACTAGAATCCTTTGAAGTACTTGGCATGTTTTAAGAAGGACCTTCTACTCCACTGTTAAGATGAATATAGGAAAGCTCTGGCTGGGTAGCTCAGTTGGTTAGAGTGTCATCCCAATATGCCATGGTTGTGGGTTCGATCTCCAGTCATAGAATATATAAGTATCAAACAATGAATGCATCAATAAGTGGAACAACAACCTGATGTCTCTCTTTCATCCCTCCCTCTCTCCCTCCCTCTCTCCCTCCCTCCTTCCCTCCCTCTTTCTTTCTTTCTTTCTTTAATCAATTTTTAAAAATACAGAACAAGTAGTATGTAACTACATTTCATTAAAGGCAAAGCAGTATTGGGACAGTCAGTGAAAGAGCTGCTACTTTATTGAGTTGTTTTTACTGAAGATCTTAACAGATGGATATATAATTATATATATTTTTAATACAAAAATTTTCAAAATTACAGATACAAGAGTTCTCAGAAGTCAACAGATTGGTCTGGAGTGAAGAAACCAATTTACTTAAGTAAATTAGGTAATAACTTTGCAGAATGGTCAGCATCTTGGGCAGGTTATCTTATAACAAAGGTAAGAGAATTCTGTTCAGTATTTGTTACATGAACATAAATTTTAAAGGAAATGAGAATACCAATCTGAATGCACAGTACTTACAGAATATTTTGTAGAAAATATTTACTAATAAAAGCTAACAATTTCTGTAATGTTACTAGTAACAGTTTCTGAGTAAGCAAGTAATCATTTTATTAAATTACTATGTCTTCACGTGTTTCTAAAATGTTTGTTACATTATATGTTTATTTTAAGTTGTAAAATACTTTTTAAAAAAAAATGCTTTATCAGAATTTATTACATAATAAAAAGATTCTTTATGTAATAATAAGATATAATATCCATTAGTGATTACTTTTAAAAGAAGATCCATAATCTGAACTTGCTCCAAAATAAAAATAAAGATTTTAAAAAAAGATTTTATTCATTATTTTCTGAGAGAAGGGAAGGGAGGGAGGAAGAAAGGGAGAGAAGCTTCAATACACAATTGCCCCTCAACTGCCCCCAGCAATGGACCCAGCTGGAGACCTGGCCTGCAACTTGGCTATGTGCCCTGACAGGGGAATTGAATCAGCGACCCTCGGGTTTGTAGGCTGGTGCCTATCCATTGATCCAGACCAGCCAGGGCAAAAAAAATAATGATTTTTTTAAAACATGAAATTTCATGAAGAAATAGAGATAACATATTTCTGATTTTTTTTAATATGAAATTTCTGCATGCCCACAGACCAAAAGGTACTGTGTATTCCAAAAAAAGTTTAAGGCATATTTAAAATTCACAACTTAAAAAAAAAAATCATATTTCTGAAATGATTAAAAATATTATTATAATAATTTATATCTAGTAATTTAAATAAATACATCATTTTAAAAATAAACATACTGAAAATAGACTGTAAAAGGTAGAGATAATGACTTCCAGCTCAGGAATTTTTTAAAAAGATTTTATTTATTCTTAAAGGAGAGGGGAAGGGAGGGATAAAAAGGGTGAGTGAAATATGAACATGTGAGAGATACTTCAGTCAGTTGTCTCTCACACACCCTCAACTGGGGACCTGGCTTGCAACCCAGTCATGTGCCCTGATCAGGAATTGAACCAGTGACTTCAGTTCACAGGCCAGTGCTCAATCCACTGAGCCACACTAGCCAGGGCTTTTTTAAAAATTTAAGTGACACATATATTTAAAGAAGGAAAGTCTTTAAAATTTTATACTTAATAAATACTTAATAAAATTTGACTGTACCCCAAGTAATTTAATTTTCTATTTCTTTTTTTTTTTTCCATTAGTAAATCACTGTTTATTACTTATTAAGTTAACCTTATGTTTAATATGCTCACTCACAGTACACTTTTTGGTTAATTTACTAATTTGTGTGCTCAAAAAGCTAATATAATAAACCTAATCTTACGTTAGCTAAGTAAAATATTCTGTAATTAGGAATGTTAATCTGCAACAAAACATGGTGCATTAAAAAATGAACAGTTGTGCCCTTTCAGGTAGCACAGTGGATAAAGTGCTGGCCTACGGACCCAAAGGTCACTGGTTCGATTCCCCAGCCAGGGCACATAATCAGGTTGCAAGCCAGGTCTCCAGCCAGATCCGTAGCCGAAGGCAGGTGAAAGGTAACCATACATTGATGTCTCTCTCCCTCTCTGCATCTCTCCCTTCCCCTCTCTCTGAAAATGATAAAAAAATTTAAAAAAAAAGAACAGTTGTGCCCTGGCTGGTTGCTCAGTGGATAGGCGCCAGCCTGCAAACCCAAAGGTTGCTGGTTCAATTCCCAGCCAGGGCATATAACCAGATTATAAGCCAGGTCTCCAGCCAGGTCCATAGCTGGAGGCAGGTGAAAGGCAACCATACATTGATGTTTCTCTCCCTTTCTTCCTCCTTCCCTGCTCTTCTCTCTAAAAATAATGAATAATACCTTTTTAAAAAAACATGAACAGTCGAAATTAATTTGAACTTCTGGTCAAGATGGCAGCATAGGTAGACATGACTCACCTCTGCACAATCACATCAAAATTACAACTAATATATAGAACAACCATCATTCAGAACCATCAGAAGTTGAGTTGAGTTGAATATAAGTCTGACATCTACAGAATTAAAGAAACCAGGTTTATTCAGCCTGGTAGTGGGTGGAGACACAGAATAGGTGGTCCCTTTCCATGTGCGGTAGATAAAATTTCAAAAGGGATCTTGGGAATGAGGAGTCCCAGTTTCACACCAGGGTTCCAGTGTCAGGAAGATAACTCCCCATAACTTCTGGCTGCAAAAACTAGTGAGGAATGAGTCAGTGGAGAAAACTTATGGAGTTCCAAGCAGTTCCCCTTAGAAAACACACATGACATACTCAGACTCACTCCCTCTAAGCTCCTTGAGGTAGCAGCTTGAAAGGCACCAGTGGCCTACAGGGAGGAACTGAAATGTCTGGCATAAGGTGATGACTGGGGGACAGCTTTCTTCCAGACTTACCCAGACAGAAAGCTAGGCAGAAGTCATTGCCCCTTTTCTGGATCCTCTCCACACAGAGCCAGCTAGTGGGTGCCATATCTAAGACTCCATCAGATTGGCTAACACTGTTTGCCTTCCCCTGAAAATCCCAATACTTATTGAAACCCAGCTTACGGCCCCACCCAAACTGAACTGTGATGTTTCCATATGAATGGATGGTCTTGGCTCATGCTTCACAACTTCCTAAATCTTAATCAAACAAGGAATAGCCTTCCTCATTAAGCCTCCAGCCCCTGTACCTCTTGCTAAGTGACCCCAGGCTTGGCACTAGCAGCAGCCAGCTTAGATTCAGTTTGGCTTTGCCTGGGAATCTCCAAGTCCATTGCCAGTAGCAACTATCTCAGATTGCTTTAGAGCTCAGGCAAGGTGGCCCTGGCAGAACACAGGAAGGGCCTTACTTTGGCAGGCACCCACCCCTCTAGGAAATCTCAGAGTCCTGCACATCCAGTGGATAGCTACAGACCATGTTGGAGCACCACCACCACCTTACCCTGCAGAGCTGATCCTCCATGGAGGGTGGAGGGTGGTGGTCAGTCATCACAGCTAGTCCTTACAGCTGATCAGCATGGGTAAATCCCTCCTGTGAACCTGCCAACAACAATCAAGGCTCAACTACAAGAGGAGGGAGTACTCAATCCATATGAAGGGTGCACCTTGAGTACCCAGTGTGGGTGATAGGGGAGGCTGTGCCACTGGACCCTATAGGACACCTATTACATTAGGCAACACAACCAAGATGGAGTGAAAGTAGCTCAACCTGATACACAGAAACACACACAGGGGGCTTTTAAAATGAGGAGACAAACATGGCTCAAATTAAAGAACAAATTAAAACTCCAGAAAAATAACAAAATGGAGATAAGGTAGTTTGTCATATGTGGAGTTCAAAACACAGGTTATAAGGATCCTCAAGGAACTTAGTGAGGACCTCAACAACATAAAAAAGATTGGTCAGAAATGAAGGATACGCTAATTAAAATAAAGAACAATTTACAGGGAAAAAACGGTAGAGTGGATGAAGTGAAGAATCAAATCAACGATTTGAAACATAAGGAAACAAAAAAATCAGAACAAGAAGAAGAAAAAAAAATCCAAACAAACAATAGTGTAAGCAGCCTGTGGGACAGCTTTGAGCAATCCAACATTTGCACCATATGGGTGCCAAAAGGAGAAGAGAAAAAGCAAAAAATTGGAAGTGTATATGAAAAAATGATGAAAGAAAACTTCCCTAATTTGTTGAAGGAAATAGACATATAAGTCCAGGAAGCACAGAGTTCCTAAACAAGGTAGATCGAAAAGATCCAAGACACGTCATAATTAAAATGCCAAAGGTTAAAGATAAAGAGAGAATCTTAAAAGCAGCAAGAGACAACCAGTTAGTTTCCTGCAAGGGATTTCCCATAAGACTGTCAGCAGATTCCTCAAAAGACTTTGCAGGCCAGAATGGATTGGCAAGAAATATTCAAAGTCTTTACATGCAGGGACCTATAGACAAGTTTGCTCTACCCAAAAAAGATTATTTAGAATCAAAGGGCAGATAAAGTGCTTCCCAGTCAAGGATAAACTCAAGGAGTTTTCATCACTAAGTCATTATGGTAAAGAGACTGATTTAAGAAAAGGAAGAAAATCAAAACTAGGAACCATAAAATGGCATTAAATACATTTCTATCAACAATTGAGTCTAAAAAGAAACTAAGCAAACAAGTAGAACAGACAATCATGGTTACAGAGTATGTTTTGATGGTTGCCTGGTAGATAGGGAGTGTGGAGGAATGGGTCAATAGGTGAGGGGATTAAAAAGTATAAATAAGTAGTGACAGAATAGCCATGGGGATGTACAATACAGTAGAGGAAATGGAGGAACCAAAGAGCTTATATGGGTGACCCATGGACATGAACAATGGGGCGGGGTATGCCTGAGGGAGTGTGGTGTGCTAGGTGGAGGAGGGCAAGGGGAAAAAATTGAGACAAGTGCAATAGCATAATCAATAAAATAGAAGGAGAAAAGTGTAATATAATTAGGGAAGTCCGTTTATGCTGGGGTAGTTGGCAGCCAAGTAGCTATATTGCCAGTAGGGATCTCAGTAGGTCAGGCAATGGAGATATTTAGAATTACAAGGGAGGTAGTGATCTGAAATCTTCTCTGCTTGAGAGTATATGCTTCTCTCTGTAGGAGAATACCTGTTCTACAATAATAAATAATCTTGTTTTTCTTTGACACTATTTAAATAATAAAATGTATAAAACTCTCTCAACTGTTTGAGTTTACAGGTTCGGCACGAACTTGCCAGTAAAATCTTCACCTGCTGTAGCATTATGATGAAGCATGATTTCAAGGTGACCATTTATCTTCTTCCACATATCCTAGTGTATGTCTTACTGGGTTGTAATCAAGAAGATCAGCAGGAGGTGAGAGATTGCATTTCGCTTGGGTTCTGTTTGTCCAAACACTTGTACGATATATTAGAAAGTCTACATATTGGTAGTAAATGTAGGTCAATGTACATGTCTAAAGGCTTACAACATCCTCTTCGATCTTTTATTTATCAAAAAAGTATATAATGCTTCGTGCAGGGAATTAGAAAGTACATATGTCCAAAGATACATAGAACTTTTGAGAAGGATACATAAGAAACTATTGACCTGGCTGGTGGTACAGTGGATACGGCACTAGCCTACAAACCCAAAGGTCCCTGGTTCGATTCCTCAGCCAGGGCATGTAACCAGGTTGCAAGCCAGGTCTCTAGCCAGGTCCATAGCTGGAGGCAGATGAAAGGCAACCAAGCATTGATGTCTCTCTTCCTTTCTGCCTCCCTTCCTCTCCCTCTGAAAATAATAAATAAAATCTTTAAAAAAAAAGAAAGAAAAAAGATAACAAGCTCACAACTATCAACAACACAACCTAAAAAAAATATAACACAAACTAAGCAAACAATCAGAATAGAACCAGAATCATAGCTATGGGGATCATTTAGAGGTTCATGAGCTGGGAGGGTGAAAGAGGAGAAAGGGGAAAATAATGCAAGGATTAAGAAACAAAATTGGTAGGCTCAAAACAGACAGGGGGATGTTAAGAGTAGTATAGGAAAGGCTGAAGTCGAAGAACTTTTATGCCTGACCCATGGACATGAAGTAAGGGGGTAGGATTGCTGGAGTTTAGGGAGATAACTGGGCACAAAGGGAAAAGATATTGGGATAACTAGAACAGCATTATCAAAATATACAGAAAAAAAATTTTTAATTAAAAAAAGTAAAGCCCTGGTTGGTGGCTCAGTGGATAGGTGCTGGCTTGAGAACCCAAGGGTTGTTGGTTTGATTCCCCAGCCAGGACATAGCCAGGTTGCAAGCCAGGTCTCTAGCCAAGTATGTAGCTTGAAGCAGGTGAAAGGCAGCCATACATTGATGTCTCTCTCCCTTTCTGCCTCTCTCTCCCTTTCCCTCTCTGAGAATGATGAATAAAATCTTAAAAAGGAGAAAAAAAAAGTAGGAATTTCCTCCTTCTTTCTTAAAAAAAGAAAAAGAAAGAAAGAAAGAAAATGTGACTAAAAACTTCCCTAATTCGGTGAAGGAGAAAGTCAAAGAGTCCAAAACAAGTTGAATCCAAAGAGGCCTACACGGAAACACATCGTAATTAAAATGAGAAGATTTAAAAACAAGAAATGTATCCTCCCCTGGCTGGTGTGGCTCAAAGGATTGAGCAGCAGCCTGTGACCTGGTTTGATTCCCAGTCACAGTACATACCCAGGTTTCCAGCCAGGTCCCCAGCTGGAAGATGAAAGGCAACTATACATTGAGGTTTCTCTCTCTCTCTCTGCCTCCCTGCCTTCCCCTCTAAAAATAATGAGGGGAAAATTTTAAAAAATTTTCAATCTGAAAAAAAAGGACAAGGAGAGTATCCTAAAAGTTGAAAGAGAAAAAAAAAGCAGGCATTTACCTACATGGGAGCACCAATTAGACTGGTGCTGATTACAGAAACATGTTAGGCCAGAAGGGAACGTTATGAAATACTCAAAATGATGAAAAGCAAGGACCTACAACTAAGACTACTTTAATCTAGCAAGGCTATCATTTAAAATCGAAGGAGAAATAAGGAGCTTCCCAGACAAGTAAAAGCTAAAGGAGTTTAACACCAAACCAGTATTGCAACAAATGTTAAAGGGCTCCCTTCAAGGAGAAGAAGAAAAAGAGAAAGGGGGGTGGGGGGACCCAGGGAAAACAGTCTAACAAGAAAATGTTACTACATATGTATCTATCAATAATCACTTTATATGTAAATGCCTTAAATGCTCCAACCAAAAGATACAGACAGGGTAGCTGAATGGATAAGGAAACAAGATCCAGATATATGCTGCCACTCTGAGAGACCCACTTCAGATTGAAAGATACACAGAGACTAAAAGCAAAATGGAAAAATATTTCATACAAATAGAAAGGAAAAAATACCTGAGGTAGCAGTAGTTAATATCTGACAAAATAGACTTTAAAACAAAGGCTGTAGTAAGAGACAAAGAAGGATCTACGTAACGATAAAGGGAACAATCCAACAAGAGGATGGAACCCTAGTAATATTTATGCGCCCAACATGAAAACACCTAAATATGTAAAGCAAATCTTGATGGACTTAAAGAGAGAGATTGCCAGAAATAGTCATAGTTGGGGATTTCAACACCCTATTGACTTCACTGTATCAATCTTAAAGGGAGGAAATCAGTAAGGACAATGGCCTTAAATGACACACTAGGGCAAATGGATTGAATTAATATCTTCATAGCATTTCATTTCAACAGAATGGACATACTTTTCAAGTACACATGGAATGTTTTCTAGGATAGACCATATATTAGGACACAAAACAAAGTCTTCATAGATTTAAGAAGATAGAAATCATATCAATTATCTTCTCTGACCACAGTGCTGTGAAGCTAGAAGTCAGTCACAAGAAGAATACTGAAAAACACATGAAGATATGGAAGCTAAACAATATGTTAAACAATGAATGGGTCAACAACAAGATCAGGGAAGAAATCAAAGATACCTTGCAAATGAAAATGAGGCCACAACAATCTGTGGGACACTGATAAAGCAATCCTAAGAGGGAAATTCATTGCAGGCCTCTCTGAGAGAGAGAGAGAGAGAGAGAGAGAGACAGAGAGAGAGAGAGATCAGTGAATCAAAGAAATGGTTCATTGAAAAGATAAATAAGATGGACAGATCTTTATAACGAGACTCATCAAGAAAAAAAGAGAAGGGACCCAAATAAAATGAAATCAGAATTGAAAGAGGAGAAATAACAACTGACACCAAGGAAATACAAAGAATCATAAGAAAATATTATGAAAAATTATATGCCAATACACTGGACAACCTGAACAAAATAGATAAAGTTCTAGAAACATATAGTCTTCTAAAATTAAATCAGAAAGAATAAGATCATCTTAATAGACAGATTATACCTAATGAAATTTAAGTAGTAATCAAAATCTCCCAACAAATAAAAGCTGTGGATGAGATGGTTTCGCAGGTGAGTTTTACCAAACATTTTTCAGAAGAACTAATAACACTTCTTGTCAAACTATTTCATGAAATTCAGGAGAAGGGAATGCTCCCAAACTCAATTTATGAGGCCAGCATTATCCTAATTTTAAAACCAGGTAAAATACTACAAAGAAAGAAAGTTATAGGCCAATATCCCTGATGAAAATAGATGCTAAAATTCTCAAAAAAATATAAGTGCAACAAATACAGCAATATATCAAAAGGATCATGTACCATGATCAAGTGGGATTGATTCTGGGAGTGCAAGATTGGTACATTTGCAAATCAATAAATGTGATTCACCACATAAACAAAATGAAGGATAAAAACCACATGATCATATCAATAGATGCAGGAAAAGTTTTTGATAAAATCCAGCACCCATTTACGATCAAAGTCTCAGCAAAGTGGAAATAGAGTGAATATACCTAATCATAAAAAAGGACATATATGACAGACCCACTACTGCCAGCATCATCCTCAGTGAGCAAAAACTACAAGGATTTCTCTTAAGATTGAGAATAAGACAGGGATGTCTACTTTCACCTCTCTTATTCAACATAGCTTTAGAGGTCTTAACCAAAGCAGACAGACCATAAGAAGAAATAAAAGGCATCCAAATTGGAAGGGAATAAGTAAAACTCATTATTTGCTAAATGACATGATACTGTACATAGAGAACCCCAAAGACTACACTGAAAAACTAGAACTGATAAATGAAGTCAACAAAGTAGCAGGATACAAAATTAATATTCATAATCAGTTGCATTTTTATATGCTAACACTGAACTAACAAAAAGGCAAAATAAGAAAACAATAACATTCACAATTGCTACAAAAAGAATAAAATACTTAGGAATAAACCTAACCAATTATATAATGATCTGTATTGGGAAAATTATAAGACACCAAAGAAAGTGAAGAAGATAGAAATAAGAGGAAGCATATACCCTGTTAATTGATAGGAAGAACTAACTCTAAAACATTCATACTCCCCAAAACAGTCTAGATTCAATACAATTCCTGGGAAGACTCCAATGATGTAATTCACAAAACTAGAACAAATATTTCAAAAACTTACATGGAACCATAAAAGGCTCCACATAGCAACAGTGATCCTGAGAAAGAAAAACATTTGAAGGAACCACGGTACTTAACATCAAACTATACTGTAAGTCCATAGTAATCAAACAGCCTGCTACTGGCATAAAATCAGGTGTGTAGATCAATGGAACAGACTAGAGCATCCAGAAATAAACCCACACCTTTATAGTCAATTAATCAACAGAGGAAGTGGGTACATACATGGGCTAAAGATAGTTTATTGAAAAAGAACGGTGTTGGAAAAATTGCCCAGGTACTTGCAAAAATAGAGAACTAGACCACCTTCTTACACCACACATAAGAATAAATTCAAAATGGATCAAAGACTTAAATGTTAGACTTAATAAAAATCTTAGAAGAAAATATAGGCAGCAAAAAACCTAGACATTTCTTGTAGCAATTTTTTACGGGTAATAGCTCCCCAGACAAGGGAAACAAAAGAAAAAAGAAACAAGCAGGACTACAACATTTTTGCACAGCAAAGGAAATCATCAATAAAATAAAAAGATAACCCACAAAATGGGAGAACATATTCACCAGTACATCTGATAAGCTGTTAATATCCAAAATTTATAAAGTACTTAAAAAACTCAATGCCAAAGCAAGAAACAACCTAATTAAAATATGGGCAAAGGATCTGAATAAACACTTCTCCAGATGGCCAATAGACATATGAAAAGATGCTCAATGTAACTAACCATCAGAGAAATGCAAATAAAAACCATAATAAGATACCATCTCACACCTGTCATAATGTCTGTCATCAATAAATCAACAAGTGCTGGTGAGGCTGTGAACTGTTGTTGTTGGTGGGAATGCAGACTGGTGCAGCCACTGTGGAAAGCAGTATGGAGATACTTTAAAAAGTAGAAAATGGATCTATCTGTCTTTTGACTGAGCAATCCAACTTTTGGGAAAATACCCAAAAGAACCTAAAACACCAATTCAAAAGAACATAAGCATCCCTATGTTCATTGCAGTGTTATCTACAGTCACCAAGATATGGAATCAGCCCAACTGTTCATCAGTAGATGAGTGGATAAAACAATTATGGGACATTTGCACAATGGAATTCTACTTGGCCACACCAAAATAGAAAATATTACCCTTTGTAGCAATGTGGATGGACCTGGAGAACATTATGCTAAGCCAGTGAGAGAAAGATAAATACCATGATGATTTTATTCATATGTGGAATCTAATGAACAAACTGAACTAAAAAGCAAAACAGAGAGACTCCTAAATGGAGAGCAGATGATAGCTAGTTGGGGCTTGAGAGGTTAGTGGGCTGAGGGTTTGAGCAAAAAGGAAAAAGGACTCACGAACATGGATGACAGTGTGGTGATTGCTAGGGAGAGATAGGTATAAGGGGACTAAATGGTAATATAAAAGTATAATAAACATCAAATATTAAAAATTATTGAGACACACCAGGGAGCATTTGGCACACCAGTTAAAAATCACTCATCTAGAAGAACTTAAAAATATTTTTATATTTATACTTACCACTCTTTTACAGTACATTTAAAAATATATTTTTTGAAATAAAATTCTTTTAAAGATTTTATTATTTTCAGAGAGGCAAAGAGGGAGAGAGACATCAATGTATGGTTGCCTTTCACCTGCCTCCAGCTACCGTCCTGGCTGGAGACCTGGCTGGAGACCTGGCTGGAGACCTGGCTTGCAACTTGGTTATGTGCCCTGGCTGGGGAATTGAACCTGCGACCTTTGGGTTCGCAGGCCTGCGCCAATCCACTGAGCCATCAGCCAGGGCTTATAGTAGATTTTAAAGGGAAACCATTTATTGGCTTAACTAGAGAAGAAAGAGTTTATTACCTGTGGTTGTATTTTTTCTTCTGAAAATTGTTGGTTTAGAATGGTTAGTCCTACATATTCAATATTAGTAAAATGATACGATGTAGATATACTATTAACCATAAAATGATTTCTTTTCAGGTTTATGCAGAAATTATGGCAGTTCTAAAGCATGATGATCAGCATAACATAAGTACCCAAGATAGTGCATCTGATCTGTGTCAACTTAGTACACAGACAGTATTCTCCATGATTGACCATCTCACACAGTGGTCAAGGCACAAATTTCAGGAACTGAATGCTGAGAAGTTTCCACAGAGCAAATCAAATAGAGATAAGATAGACTCAATGGGTGAGTCATAACTTCTGTTTACTTTTATTATTAACAAATTTGCTCCTTCCTGTGTCAGTTCTATAAGCATTAGTTTTTAAAAGGCCTGTACATTTCTGCATACTTTTTTTCTTTAGATAGCCTTTTCACTGAGAGAAAGAAGTGAATTTATAGTTAGAAAACCTCTTAAGTGCTCAGCCTTATTTCCTTAGGGAAGACACATACCAAATTTTTTTTTGTATAAAATAGCATCAGTATTATCTCTGTTAGAAAACTGAGTACTAAATAAGATGGTGACTATACAAATTGCAAAGTGTAAAATAAATGCCATGTTAATCTTGTTATTAATTCACCCCTTACTGTTAACTCTTTGGCTCCATGTTGCCTCTGTGTATTGTGTGTGTGTGTGTGTGTGTGTACATATATATATATATATAACATGTCCATATATACATGTTATATATATATATATATGTACATATATGTACATATATATATATATATATATATATAACATGTCCATATAAGTACATATACGTATATACATAGTGATATGTTCTTTATCCTTTTTCACTTGTGAAATACTCTTTGCAATCTTTTCCACATTTAAGTTTTAAATTTCAAAGGTGATTTTAATTTCATAACCTTTTTCCCTTCATTTTTTTCTTCATTTCATTCATTTTATGCTTTTCGTTTTTTTGTCTCTGGTGGTGTTTGGTATCCAGCATGTTACTACTCTACACCATGCTGTACCTACTATTGTGCTCTTGTTTGTTTGTTGTATTATTTAATACCTTGATTAACAGGTGCTTGCAGTTTGTTGATGTTTTTTTTTTTTTTTTAAATTTATTTATTTAAATTTTATTGTTGTTGTATTACATCCATCCCCTTTTTGCTCCCCTCTGTCCCCCTCCCCACCCACCCATTCCCCCCAAAGTCAATCCCACCTGTTGACCATGTCCATGGTTCCTTTATACTAGGTTCTTGTCTAAGCTGCTCCCCTTCTTTGCCTCTACCTCCCCACTCCCCCCAACCCCGTTCCCCCTGACCACTGAAGGCCTATTCCTTGTATTCATATACTTGGTTCTGTTTTGCTTGTTGTTAGTTTTACTCATTATTGTCCCGTAATGGGTGAGATCATATGATATTTGTCCTTCACTGACTGGCTTATTTCACTAAGCATAATAACTCTCCATTTCCATCCATGTTGTTGCAAAGGGTACAAGTTCCTTCTTTCTTTCTGCTATATAGAATTCCATTGTGTACATGTACCAAAGTTTTTTGATCCAATCATCCATTGATGGGCACGTAGGCTGTTTCCAGCACTTGGCTATTGTAAATAGTGCCGCTATGAACATAGGTGTGCATAGGTTCTTATGAATTGGTGTTTCAGGATTCTCTGGGTATAGTCCAAGTAGTGGAGTTGCTGGCTCAAAAGGCAGTTCCATTTTTAGTTTTTTAAGGAAACCCCATACTGTTTTCCACAGTGGCTGCACCAACCTGCATTCCCACCAACAGTGTATGAGGGTTCCCTTTGCCCCGCATTCTCGCCAACACTTGTTGTTTGTTGATTTGCTGATGATTGCCATTCTGACAGGTGTGAGGTGGTATCTTACTGCAGTTTTAATTTGCATCTCTCTGATGACTAGCGATGTTGAGCATTCTTTCATATGCCTCTGGGCCCTTTGTATATCTTCCCAGTGAGTTGTCTGTTCATGTCTTTTGCCCATTTTTTAATTAGGCCGTCTGTCTCCCTGGTGTTGAGTTGCATTAGTTCTTTATATATAATTTTGGACATCAAACCCTTGTCTGAGGTATCATTGGGAAATATGTTTCCCCATAGAGTTGGTTCCCTTTGAATTTTGCTGGTGTTTTCTTTAGCTGAACAGAAACTTTTCAATTTGATATAGTCCCATTTGTTGATTTGTTTTTTTATTTTCTTTGTCCTTGGAGAAGTATCAGTAAACATATTTCTGTGTAGGATATCTAAAATTTTACTGTCTATATTTTTCTCCAGGACCTTTATGGTGCCACTTCTTTTGTTTAAGTCCTTTATCCATCTTGAGTTTCTTCTGGTGTATGGTGTAAGTTGGTGGTCTAGTTTTAGTTTTTTGCATGTTGCTGTCCAGTTCTCCCAACACCATTTGTTGAAGAGACTGTTTTTACTCCATTTTATGTTCCTTTCCCCTTTGTTGAATATTAATTGACCATAGAGTCCTGGGCTTATTTCTGGGCTTTCTATTCTGTTCCATTGATCTGTGTCTATTGTTATGCCAGTAGAAGACTGTTTTGATGACAGTAGCCTTGTAGTATAGCTTGATATCTGGTATCATGATTCCTCCTACCTTATTCTTCTTTCTGAAGGTTGCTGTGGATATTTGTGGGTGTTTTTGGCTCCATATAATTTTTTGAAGTATTTTTCTATCTCTGTGAAGCTTGATGTCCAGTATTGTGATTCTTTCTACCTTGTTCATCTTTCTCAAGATTGCTGTGGCTATTTGTGGGTGTTTTTGGCTCCATATAAATTTTTGAAGTATTTTTCCTATCTCTGTGAAGTATATCATGGTATTTTAATTGGGATTGCATTGAATTTATACATTGCTTTGGGTAGTATGGACATTTTAATTGTGTTAATTCTTCCTATCCATGAACATGGTATATGCGTCCATTTATTTGTATCTTCCTTAATTTCTTTCTTCAATGTTCTGTAGTTTTCTGAGTATAGATCTTTTACCTCCTTGTTTAAGTTGATTCTTAAGTACTTTATTTTTCTTGTTTCTATGGTAAATGGGATTTGTTTTCTAGTTTCTATCTCTGATGTTTCATTATTGGCAAACAAAAATGCTTTTGATTTCTGAATATTGACTTTATATCCATCTGTTTTGAAAAATTTGCTTATTGGGTCAAGTAAGTTTTTGGTGGAGCTATCTGGTTTTGTATGTACACTCTCATGTCATCTGCAAATAATGACAATTTGACTTCCTCCTTTCCAATTTGGATCCCTTTGATTCCTTTTTCGTCTCTGATAGCTGTGGCTAGTACTTCCAAAATGATGTTGAACAGAAGTGGAGAAAGTGGACAGCATTATCTCGTTCCTGATCTTTGGGGAAAAGCTTTTAGTTTTTGCCCATTGAGTATGATGTTGGCTTCAGGTTTCTCATATATGGCCTTTAGGTATGCTCTTTCTGTTCCCATTTTGCTGAGGGTTTTTATCATAAATGGTTGCTGTATTTTATCAAATGCTTTTTCAGCACCTGTTGATATGATCATACAGTTTTTGTCTTTCATTTTGTTTATGTGGTGTATTACATTCATTGATTTGCGAATGTTGTACCATCCTTGCATCCCTGGGATGACACCCACTTGCTCATGGTGTATGATCTTTTGAATGTATTGCTGGATCCGGTTGGCCAATATTTTGTTGAGAATCTTAGCATCTATGTTCATCTGAGATATTGGCCTATAGTTTTCTTTTTAGTTGTGTCTTTACTTGGTTTTGGGATTAGAATAATATTGGCCTCATAGAAAGAGTTTGGAAATCTTCCCTCTTGTTGGATTTTTTGGAATAGGCTGAGAAGGATAGGAGTGAGTTCTTCTCCAAATGTTTGGTAGAATTCATCTGGTCCAGGGCTCTTGTGCTTTGGGAGATTTTTGATTACTTCTTCAATTTCACTAGTTGATATTGGGCTATTCAGGATTTCTGCTTCTTCTGGATTCAGTTTTGGTAGATTATACATTTCCAGAAATGTGTCGATTTCACCCAGGTGGTCATATTTCTTGTCATATAGTTGTTTGTAGTAATTTCTTATAATCCTTTGTATTTTTGAAGTATCAGTTGTGATTTCTCCTCTTTCATTTCTGATTCTGTTTATTTGGGTCCTGTCTCTTTTTCTTGATAAGTCTGGATAAAGGCTTGTCCGTTTTGTTCATTTTCAAAGAACCAGCTCCTGGACTTGTTGATTCTTCGAATTATAATTTTAGTCTCTAAGTTCTTTAATTGTGCTCTGATCTTGATTATTTCCTTCCTTCTCCTTGCTGTGGGCTTTGTTTGTTGTTGCTCCTCTAGTTCTTGCAGCTTTATGGTTAGGCTGTTTGTATAAGCTTCTTCTGACCTTTTTAGGTAGGCCTGTATTGCTATAAATTTCCCTCTGAGGACTGCCTTTGCTGTGTCCCATAGGTTTTGGATTGTTGTGTATTCATTGTCATTTGTTCCCAGAAACTTTTTGATTTCATCTTAGATCTCACAGTTAACCCATTCCTTACTTTAAAGCATGTTACTCAGTCTCCATGAGTTAGAGTGTTTTTCTTTTTTTCTTTTTAGATTGGTTTCTAGTTTCAAGCCATTGTGATCTATGAAGATGCTTTGTATGATTTCAGTTTTCCTGTATTTGTGGAGGCTTGTCTTGTGACCTACCATGTGGTCTATCTTAGAGAATGTTCCATGTGCATTTGGGAAGAATGTGTATTTTGCTTCTTTGGTGTGAAAGATTCTGTATACATCAGTTAGGTCCATTTCCTCTAGAGTGTTGTTCAATGCCACAGTGTTTTTGGTGTTTTTTTGTTTGGAAGATCTGTCCATCATTGAAGTGGGGTAATAAAAACCCCTATTATTAGTGTGTTGCTTTCTATATCCTTTTTGAAGTCTTCCAAGACTTTCCTTATATATTTCAGAGCTCCTATGTTGGGTGCATAAATGTTTACCAGAGTTATATCTTCTTGATGGATTGTCCCCTTATGTATTATGAAATGTCATTCTTTATGTCTTTTTATGGCCTTCATTGTAAAATCTATTTTTTCTGAAATAAGTATTGCTATTCCAGCCTTTTCTTCATGTCCATTTGCTTGATATATATTTTTCCATCTCTTCGCTTTCAGTCTGTGTTGATCTTTTGTTCTGAGGTGGGTCTCTTGAAGACAGCATATACGTGGGTCGTGTTTTTTTATCCATTCAGTTACTCTGTGTCTTTTGATTTGCGCATTTAATCCATTTACGTTTAAGATTATTATTGATAGATACTTATTTATTACCATTTTCCCCCTTTGTACCACAAAGGAGATTTGTGGAGGTCTGTGTTGTGGTCTCCTAGATTTCCTCCACTTCTTGCTCTTGGGATGGCCTTTATGTTGTTAATTTGGGCCGTCTGCTTGTATTTTGGATATGTTGTATGTGTTGCTCCTTTCCCTGTAGTTGGCTGATTGAGAGACACTTCTTTTATCCCATCTCATACACTATTTTTGAGCTGCTCCTAAAACAGAACCACCAGTCTAGGCAAAATAACCACACCTTCAGACATATCTTTTTTCTTTAATCCCCCTTTTGACTGCCTATAAACCTAGCTATGTACCCATACCCTCCAAGGTAACCCCCACTTTCAATTACACCCTCAGCTGCAACTGAGCCAGTTTTAATGTGGATGTATATATGATAAGACTGTTAAACGTGGGGAAAAATGATTCAGTTGACTAAAGTATAGATGGTTTTGAAGGATGCAAAGATAGTGGGGATGTGAGAGAGAAAGCCAACTGAGCTCTTATATAGAAATGAGGAGGGGGAAAATCAGAATGCCTCAAGTGTGAGTGAACACTATAAGCCTCTCTATATAGTTTCTGCATCTACCTCCCTGTCCCCCCTCAATGAGCACTGATTGGTCCTGGTGGAGCCAGGACCAGTGTGCTTTTATCAGAAAAAAGGAATGTGTAGTCCCTAGTAGCATCCCCCATACCCCCTGCCAAAAAAAAAAAAAAAAAAAAAAAAGGTTGAGGCGCCTGTGGAGGGGAGGAATACTTAGATTGAGGACTGGAGAGTGAGTAGACTTTAAAACAAGAGTAGAAGGAGGGTCTTGGGTAGTTAGGTGGATTGAGATAAGGGAGGAGTGAAAATATGGGAATTGGGATACACTATGATATAAATAGTATTTACTTAAAATGCACTAATTTGTGGGTTGAAAGTAACTTTTGAAAAGGATATATTAGGGATTAATAGTTCATGTAGCTCTCAGTGTAACTCAGGTAATTGAGATTAGCAATGATCAAGTCTGCATCCTATAGCCTAGCTGCGTGGTCTTGGAGTGGCAGGGCCTATGGCTGTCACAGTCAGAGCTGATTCTGAGTGCCAGCCTCCCAGTAGGTTGATCCTTCAGTAGCCTTGCTGGGTTTCTGCACTGCTGGTGTTTTGGGGCCCTCCCTTCTCTCACTGGTTCTGTGTGAAGACCTGCAGGTTGCTTATGTGGTGTCAATGGCTACTTTTCCCCCTCCAGCTCCTTGAGGGTTTTCGCCTGAGATAGGCACCTGGCTCCAAGGGGCGTGGCCTGCAACTTCCTTTGCTCCTTTGATGGCTGGCCCTCCCCTTTCAGCTCTTGGAGGAGGTAGCCCCTGTCTGCAAAGAGCACCTTGCTCTCCTGGGTCCCTGAAGGTAGTTTGCCTTGACACAGTCCAGCTCTTTGAGTAGGTTTTCACCATTGCCTATGCCTTGCATTCCTGCCTCCCCAGGGGGCCCCTATCGCAGTCTGCTGAGAAGGCTCCCCCTTGCTCTCTTAACACTTAGAGGAGGATTTTGTTGCCTGCAGTGGGCTCACAAGTTCCTGGGGTGCAGTTTTGTTTTCCTGGGAGCCTGTGCGCCAGTGTGGGTATGCGGGGTTGGACCTCCCTTCTTGCTGGGGCTCCAAGCCGCCCTCTCCCCGGGTGTCTCAGTGGCACAATTTTTGGCCCTCTTTTCACCCCGGCTAGTGCACTTCCCCACTCCTCTGCTCCTGCTCCTTGTGGGTCCCTCCTCCTACACCTCTGTGTGCTGTTTTTTTTTAAAAATCCGTGTGATACTACAACTCACACTAAGGTGATTAAAAAGGGAATCTTACTAGAGTTAAAAATGACATCTGCCCCTATGATACAAGCTTTTGGTGAGAAGAATTGTGTTATTAAGACAGTAATAGGTACTCTCAATTCTTTGAGCCTTTTTAAAATTCTTCCAGGAAGTAGATGAATTATAATGTGTCTGCTTCTGTATAACTTATCCATTTTAGTGGACATTATATGTTTTATCACCAGGCATTGAGGCTAATTGAAAATTTGACTAACAGTTCTTAAGGAAGTCTTCATCTATATAGTTCTCTATTTTTGAATGTCTTTCTTTTGTTTCTGTGCTTACAAAAACATATGTATATTCCTGTTGTTAAGCACATTATTTTAATTTTCTGAAAAATTTTAACTGGCTATTATTATCTTTTGGGGGAATGTTTTTGTCTGGATGTGGCTAATATATTTTCCATTAATTTAACACTTAAAGTTTGTTCCTCTTTAGTATGTTTAAATGATATTAACCAAACATGATATTTGTCATCACCATTTCTATTTTATTGCCATGAAAATTTTAGCTTTTAAGAATGATATATATGTATATATTTAAAGATTTTATTTATTATTTCCAGAGAGAAGTGAAGAAAGAGAGCCAGAGAGGGAAACATCAGTGTATGGTTGCCTTTTACCTGTCTCCAGTCACAGATCTGGCTGGAGACCTGGCTTGCAACCTGGTTATGTGCCCTGGGAATTGAACTAGCAACCCTTGGGTTTGCAGGCCGGCACACTATCCACTGTGTCACCAGCCAGGGCTAAGAATAGTATTTTTAATGGTTCAACTTTTTTTTTTTTTAATTTTTTTTTTAAATTTTATTGTTGTATTACATCCATCCCCTTTTTGCTCCCCTCTGTCCCCCTCCCCACCCACCCATTCCCCCCAAAGTCAATTCGCCCTGTTGTCCATGTCCATGGTTCCTTTATACTAGGTTCTTGTCTAAGCTGCTCCCCTTTCTTGCCTCTGCCTCCCCCTCCCCCCTCCCCCCAACCCCTTTTCCCCTGACCACTGAAGGCCTATTCCTTGTATTCACATCCTTGGTTCTGTTTTGCTTGATTGGATCAAAAAACTTTGGTTCAACATTTTTATAACTTGAAATGCTATACTAATTCAATGGCAGGGACTTATTTTAAATAGAATTTATTTTAAATTTACTACCTTATTTAAATTTTATGGAAATATGTTTATATTTCATGTTTCCCACATACTGTTATGAATCATTATTAAAATTATTATGTTTTAAATAAGAATTCACAGATTGGGCTGTTCTAAATGGAAAGTTTTTAACTTATGTCTTTTCTTAGACTCTTAAAAAAAGTAGCCTCTTAAAATTTTGTGATTTTCCTTCAAATGCACTTTTACTTTAAATTTCCATTTTAATAGTAGGTATTCTATTAATGGTAGCACAGGAAAAAACATTGCTAATAAAAAATCCTGAACTTTAAAAATTAAGAAGTTATTTTAATATTTCTACTTTTTTCCTATCGATAACTGTACTCTATCACTATTTTTGGAGTTATTGGTAGTAAATAACTCATCTTTATTGTATTTTATTTAACTCATTTCAACATTTAATATAATTTTGTACTTAATCCTCACCACAATAATGTAAGGAATGCAGGATTCCTTACTACTACTTCTATTTTACTTATGAGGAAACTGAATCTCAAGTAAGTTAAATGACTGTCCAAGGTCAGGTAATTAAAAATGGTGAAGTTGAAGCAGTAATTCTTTAAGTAATCATCTTGTTGATGGTTACATTCTAAATATTAGCCCAAATACATTTTAACAATTTTGTTAGTGAAATAATTAAGTTTAAAAGAAATAAATTGAGATTAAAATGAAAACTTATGAAAGTTCATTTTCTCAGCCTTTAATTATCTTTTTTTAATCTAGGATCTACTGTGGATCATGAAGACTATCAGAGTGTAACTCGTTTCCTAGAACTGATACCTCAGGATACACTGGCAGTAGCTTCTTTTCGCTCTAAAGCATACACACGAGCTGTAATGCACTTTGAATCATTTATTACAGAAAATAAACAAGATATTCAAGCGCATCTTGGATTTTTACAGGTTTGAAGTTCATATAATGAATTTAATAATGTTTAATGCTAGTCTATTATATTTATATTCATTTTATCAAGTGTTTTAGATGCTGTATGAGGAGCTAGATGTTTGTAAGTATTGGGTTGGCCATAAAGTTTATCTGACTTATTTCTGTACAGTGGCTCTAGAAGTGCTTAGTTGTCCTTAACTTCATTTGAAACAATTTTGTTAGATTGTATTATGACAGCTGTCATATAAGTGTGCATTAAACAAACCTCATAAAAATTGGTAAATTTATGTGAAGCCATTTTAATACTGAAGATGGAAGGAGATACGCATTTTCAGCGTATTTCAAGACAAGTAAAAATGCAACTGAAAAGCAAAAAATGATTTGTGCTGTGTATGGAAAAGGTGCTGTGCTTAATTGAATATATTAAAAGTGTTTTGTAGGTTTCTTGGTACTATTGACATTTTGACCAAATAATTCTTTGCTGTGGGTCTGTCTTATGCATAAGAAGATGTTTAGTAGCACCCTGGCCTCTACCCGCCAGAAACCAATAGCAGGAGATAGCCGGCATGCTCAAAATATCCAAATTAAATTATTCATGAAAATGAAAAATGTGTGTTTTATAGAAAAAATTAAATAGCCTTTTTGGCCAACTTAGTACTTTAGAAGCTTACAAATTAGTAGGGAGAGATTGATACCAATTTGATGTACTATCTTAAGTATAATAACATAGATATGCCCTGAGGAAGGACATTTAACTGATTTTCTGTGCAGAGTGTGGTGAGAGATAGGAGTGGGTGAGCAAGGGGTTCAGTAAGGGCTTCTTGAAGATGAAATCTAAGAGGTCTTGAAGAATGGATGTTAGGGAAAAGGAGGAGGCAAGTTATTTCAAGCAGAGGCATCCCTATGGATTTGGGAAAGAGTCTGTACGTATATGGAATGTCAGAGGAAAGATGGTGATTTGGCCAGGGGAAAGATAAATCACAGAGGACCTCTAAGTTGCCCAACTCTTAGAGGATTTGAATCAGGGAAATGCTTTAGTCAGAATCGATTTTTAGCTAAATGCCTAGGGCAGTCATGGAGGAAGGAATTGAAAGGGCTGTTTTAAGTTAAAGCAAGTCATTACTACTATCCTGAGAAATGTGGGCCTGAATTTGGGGGCATGTGGGTAAAGGAACCCATTATAACAGAAATCAGCCATGACAATGCTGGTGAAAAAATGGATCAGGTGAAAATATAACTGTGCGGGGAAGAAAAGAAACTAAGGGCAAGTGGGGCTAATATAATGGGATTTATATAAAAGGTCCAAATTGGTCACCTTTTTTTAGGTTGAAAAACAAGGTGTAGTGAGAGAACTAGAAAATTAGTAGCTTATAGCCTGGATAAATATTAGCCCTCTCCTGTCATTGTTTTTCTCCTTATCTGGCTTTCAGTCTATTTATTGTTCGTGGTCAGAATCATTCCCTTTACCAAGGACATTCAACTTCCTTGTCTTTCTCCCTTTCCTCCGTATTGTACTCTGTAAAACTCCAACCCTGAGTAAACTCACCTATCTGCCCTCTCAGTGTCTGCATGTAAGCAGCTGAACATGGCTGAAGAAAAAAATCTCACCATCACAGAATTGGTCTTAAGCTGTTTTTAAGTTCATGATATCAACCTTGAGCCAAACTCTTCAATGCTCCCTTGAGCTGTTCTAAATGTTTCTCTAGTAAACCCACTTTCCCACTCTTCAACTTAAGTATTTCTTACCTTTTCATTTCTCACCTTCCATCTCACTCTCAACTGTTGATTTTGCTTCATTGTTTATTAGAAAAGTAGAAATCAAATGTCTACCAAATATGAAAATACATTGGCTTCTGCATCATACTCTTTTGCTTCTTTTCTATTAGTCCTAAGGAAGGACTCCCTTCCTGCCAAAATTCAGTTTCAATCAGAGTATATGCAGTATGTAGACAGAATCTGGTATTTCCTATTTTAATTTGTTATAATTCCCTTGATCTTAGATACTTCTTCAGATGCTTCTTATCTTTCTATTTCCTTTCATAGCAAGCTTTAAAAATAATTGCCTGTCTTCCCTATTTCACTGCTTTGTCACGTTTATTTTTTGCCCATTCCAACAAGACTTCTTTGTCCATTTCAGTGATAATACTCTTACTAAGAAAATCAATGGACTCATGTTACCAAATCCAGTCCTGATTTTCGTAACCTCATAACATCATTTGACCACTCTTGTTAAATAAGACACTTGTTCTCCCACAACTCCTGGGATACTACATTCTCTAGGTTTTTTCAGAGTACTCTGATATTTGCTCCCAGTTTCATTTGCTTAGTTATAACTATACTACTCTTCTTTTCTGGGTGTTTTCTATCTAAATCACGCCACCCTTTCCCCTGCCATTTTTGTGCAAATTGCTCCTAAATGTTTATCTTCAGCCAGACTATCTCCTTCAAACCTATATTTGATGTTTTGGGTTTCTTAAAGGCATCTAAACACCAATATATGAAAATGTTTGTTTAAATTTTTTTGTTTTAAAGTACAATAAAACATTTAACACCGTACTCAACAGAGTTTATTTTTAATTTGTTTAAACTTCAGGACCTTGAGGTCTTTATAGCTCTTATCATCATTAACAGTTACTAATGTAGGTTCTATGCAGGTGGAATGAATGTTGTGGTAATGGTAAGGCTAGGATTAAAACTATAATTTTATTGTGAATCTGCCTTTTGAAAAAATACTTACTGCTGCTTTGAGAAAAAGTTCTCATATGCCTTTTTCATATAAACTGGTAGTTTTGTAGTTTTATTTTGAGTTGTGTTTTTCCCCTCATTTGATTGTTTTTAATGGTTGAATAAAGAAATTATATGCTGCTATGCATGAACCGGATGGAGTGGCTGGAGTCAGTGCAATTCGGAAGGCAGAACCTTCTCTGAAAGAACAGATCCTTGAGCATGAGAGCATCGGCTTACTGAGGGATGCCACTGCTTGTTATGACAGGGCTATTCAGCTAGAACCAGACCAGGTAAGATGATAACATGAAAAGCAACACAATGAAAATATCCCTTAAACTAGGATCTCTGAAAACTTCTTATCGCTGTCTCTACTGGTGTCCCAGTGTGTCTAGAAACTGTTGAATCATCTCTGAGCTTGAGTTTTCTGATCAATAAAATTAGAGACTTGCACTGGATATCTCAAAGATCTCTTCCAGTGCCAAATTTCTCTGACCTCAGATATCCCTAAATGAATAAGATTTATTGCAGAATATATTTATATTAAACTATGTGTTAAGTTACTCTAAAATTTATAATTTTAGTTTGCTCTTAAAAATACAAGATATTCATCAAGTTTTAATAATGATTTTCTAGTCTGAGAAACTTACTTCACATGCTCCCTACTAAGATCTGTGAATCTCTGAAATGGTCCCTTAGAATCAATGAGCTACAGTTACCCATTGGGGTCTGTTATGTATCTTATGTTTACTGGGATAGGAAAGGTGTTTAGAATCATTAATTTATAATCTTGGCTTAAATTATCTCTAGTCTTAGAGTATTATTTTTTTTTATATTTGACATGTTCATTTTCTCAGCGGCTCAATGTATAGGGCTCTTATTTTTTATCTTGTTTTCAATTTTAAAGAATACTGTATAATCCTATTTAACTTTTTATTACTAAAGCCCAAAATCAATACTAATAATACTATGACCTTGAATTTTCATTTTTTATGTGGTAATATAACAGATAATCTTTAAGTAAAATATTAAAGAGTACTTGTTGCTTTTATGTTTGATCTGAACCAAATATTAGACCAAACCTGGAAAAAATAATTAATTTAGTTTGAGTTTTTAAAGTGTATATGACCTTGGTAGGAAGCTCTGCCATATACTAAGCAAATTGACTGCTAAGATGCTCAATGAGATAAGGAGTATTTAAAAAAATTAATATTATTTTTTTTATTCCCAAGGTATATTTGAAATGATAATTGTTATTTTAAATGTTTTTTAAATTTTTAGATTATTCATTATCATGGTGTAGTGAAGTCAATGTTAGGTCTTGGCCAGCTCTCTACTGTAATCACTCAGGTGAATGGAGTGCATGCTAACAGGTAATTTTTTTTTAAATAATATTTTTTTTTTGGTAGCTTAATGAGGAACTGTTTAATGAATTGGGTTGACATAATGTTTACTTAGTAATGAAATCATTTTATTCATTTGGGTATAAGCACCAAAACATAGCTCATAAGTTGAACTAGCACTTTAAAATGGTCTATCTCTGTCCAAAGAGTTGCTTTGAATTAGATCTACTTTAAGCAGGAACCTTCCAGAATTCATGTTCTTTTGATGAGGCTCATACAGGTACTTCAAAGGGTATCTAAGCTCTCTAAGCTCTCCTACATTATCAGCATCAGTTATTTTTTTGTGTTGGATAGGGAACCTTTGTGACTAAAGTATGGGTTTCATTTCTACCTAAAGGTCTTATAAAAATGAAAACAACTTTCCTTTCCTAAAGAAAATGGATTTATTATAGCAAATCCAATGATACCAAACAAAAATAGTCGTATGTGTGGCAGTGATGAAGGCCACACAGTTCTAGTTGGGAGAATAACTATGGAGGTTGGTTCTGCTCTTGAAGCTGCCATGCTCTGAGAACTGTAAAGCCTTTTCCTTAATGTATTTACTAAACCCCAACTGACTTGTTTTGGCAATGAGATCTGGTCAAAAGGGGTGGGATCATAGTTAACCTAAGAGCACACAAGTCACAATTTTTAGTTAGATTACCCTGAAAGCAGTACTTGAAAGAGCAATTTCTATAAATTCCAA
The DNA here is from genome assembly GCA_004026585.1 of Noctilio leporinus. Classification (NCBI taxonomy): domain Eukaryota; kingdom Metazoa; phylum Chordata; class Mammalia; order Chiroptera; family Noctilionidae; genus Noctilio; species Noctilio leporinus. The sequence goes on from PVIW01009970.1 coordinate 39,591, forward strand.
ACAGTAATTTGTAAAGACCATTGTCTGCAATGTCTAAGAGCAGAGAAGCTTACTGTTAATCACGTGGTTTTATAATAATGGAATATATGAAATGATAGAGGAAATTTTGCAGAAGTATGGAAAGAATGAATTACATGTTTCAGATATGTTTCTCTAGATTAGTTGACAGACCTATGAATAAAGGGGTTGCAGGAATTTGAAACAGTTTGTTATGGCTCAAGCTGAGGTATGAAGTTTCCTTATGATGAACACTGGATAGTTAGACTCCTCTTGTCTGCCATTTGGATCTGATTTGTGAAGTGGCAAGTTTCAATATTCAGTGAATGATGCTATATCATATTGGAGTGTGGTCATTATGGGTACATATTTTCCATGGGTGTAATATTTTGCATTTAAACAGTTACATCTACAAAATTATTGATTGTGCTTGACCTGCACAACTGTTCTTTTAAATATACTCATTTTATGGGGATAAGTTCTCAACAACCAAATGATCCTCATTGCCATTTGGTACTTTTTTGTTTAATACTTGATACACATACCTTCTAGATAGCAAATCACACTAATTCTCCTTAGATTTTTATTCTAAAATTTTGATATTTTGGCATCTAGAGATAAACTTACAAAGTTATTAAAAATTACAGCTTTGAAAATTGTATTTCTGTTGTATTACTTTTTGCCTTGTTTTAAATAGTTTATGGTGGTGTTCATAATAAATTAGGGGATATTAAATATTTTTGCTGCTGTTTTAGACTTTTTAAATAAAATAAGTTAACTCATTTGTTATATTTTCTTTTCTTTTTTTTTTTTTTAAGATTCTATTTATTATTTTTAGAGAGAGGGGAAGGGAGAAAGGCAGAGAGAAAGAGAGATATCAAAGTATGGTTGTCTTTCACCTGCCTCCAGCCATGGACCTGGCTGGAGACCTGGCTTGCAACCTGGTTATGTGCCCTGGCTGGGAAAAGAACCAGTGACCTTTGGGTTTACAGGCTGGTGCCTTATCCACTGTGCAAATAAAAGTTAACTAATTTGTTATATTTTTTTTCTTTCTGTTTTTTTTTCATTTGTTTTTAAAGACTTTATTTATTATTTCCAGAGATAAGGGAAGGCAGAGAAGCAGAGAGGGAGGGAGACATCAATGTATGGTTGCCTTTCACCTGCCTCCAGCTACGGACCTGGCTGGAGACTTGGCTTGCAACCTGGTTATATGCCTTGGCTGGGAATTGAACCAGCGACCTTTGGGTTCCCAGGCCATTGCCTATCCACTGAGCCACCAGCCATGGCTGGAGTTGTTTACGTCTTAATGCATATACCTTCAGTTGGCTTTGTTGCCTCGTTTCCCTATGTTCAAGTTAAGCATGGACCTAATGTTACAAATGCAGGTATTAATTCTGCTCTAATTGACACTGTTTAATTGATTAAGGAATGGCATTTATAAATGGCTCTATAGAAGTAATTATTGAAGAAGTGTTTTTCGGAAATTTGGGAGATTCTTTTGGATAGACAATTATTTTATATCTAAGTATAAAATATAATACAGTACAAATACAGTAAGTAGAACAATTAATAAATACAGTAAAAAATATTTAAACCCATGAAAATAATCTTTAAATGTCACTTTAAATTTAAATAAAAGCTTAGTTGATACAGATTTCTTTTATAGGTCTGAATGGACAGATGAATTAAATACATATAGAGTGGAAGCAGCTTGGAAACTGTCACAGTGGGATTTGGTGGAAAACTATTTGGCAGCAGGTAAAGTTACTTCTTAAAATATAAGCAGTTTTAACATGCCATAAATCATCAGACTTAAATAGCAAAGTAACAGTGATAATTAATCTCTCAGCCTGTATTATGATAGCCTTGTTTAGTTGTTCATGGTAGAATGAAACCATCTCTTCAGTATTTCTTCTGACCTTTTGACCAGTTGAAATAAAGCTTGTTCTTAGACCCAGCTCTCATATTACTCCTTGACTCTTCATTTTTCAGATGGAAAATCTACCACATGGAGTGTCAGACTGGGACAGCTTTTATTATCAGCCAAAAAAAGAGACTTCACAGCTTTTTATGATACATTGAAACTAGTGAGAGCAGAACAAATTGTACCTCTTTCAGCTGCAAGCTTTGAAAGAGGCTCTTACCAACGAGGATATGAATATATTGTGAGGTATTTCAAGGTTTCTGTATTTTTATTCCTGGTCTATAATCTGATAGATTTAGATTATCTATCAGATAATCTAAGATGTAGGTAGCTGTGCTCTTGAACACTGACTGAGTCATAGACACTGACAATTATACAGGGGGGAAACTCCAGTGTGAAAATGTCATGAGTATTTCCATTACTCTTAGGAAAAAAATTTAAATTGCAGTATTTCCCATCTTTTACTGGCATCTCATCAATGCCAAGTCTTCTTATGTGCAAATATTTATGTTCTATATAATGGATCCATATTTTCTTTTATCTTCATATAGGGATGAAGTTTGACTTTTCATACATTTGAATTTACTTTTATATACCTTTCTCTAATTTAATTAATAGGAATTTGGGGATCATAGGAAAGCCCTAAATATTTAAATCAACATAAATTGGTATTTATACCCCATAGGAAAAGATGTTACTGTTTATATTTACTGAGAATATATCTTGGTTAAAGTTCTTCTAGAGAAAACGGCACATTTCTGATTCTTCATGACTAAAGTGCATAGTTTATATTAGGCTAATAGAGTGACTATTATAACATTTTAATGTAAGCTTTATCTGTCTTCAGATTACACATGTTGTGTGAATTGGAGCATAGCATCAAACCACTTTTTCATCAGTCTCCAGGTGATGATTCTCAAGAAGATTCTCTAAACTGGGCAGCTCGACTAGAAATGACCCAGAATTCCTATAGAGCCAAGGAGCCCATTCTGGCTCTCCGAAGAGCTTTATTAAGCCTCAGTAAAAGGTTTTTCCACACTTTCTCAAAAATGTCAATTATTGTGAATATATTATTGTATTTGAGTATTACTTGGGAGTAATTATTTTTCCTTATTTTCTCTCTGAATTTGTATTTTTTCCAATTTTAATTGTCAAGGCTATTTCATGTAGTTGAAATGAATCTAGAACCTAAGAATTATGTGTACATGAAATGTATATTATTGATGTTAAAAATGAATTTTAAGGAGGTACAGATATAAGCCATTAGTAGATCTTCAAAGGCTCATCATCCATAAAAATGGAGCACTTTAATAAAATTTAAAGTATTTTTTAACAAATTAATCTGATTCTTTTGAATGGTATATTAAAAAAGAGGTATCTTAATTATTGTTGAATACACTTAAAAATGCTGGTACCCTTTTGTTTTGTCATATTTCTTTAGACAAGATTATACCGAAATGGTTGGAGAATGCTGGCTACAGAGTGCCAGAGTAGCTAGAAAGGCTGGTCACCACCAGACAGCTTACAATGCTCTGCTTAATGCTGGAGAAGCACGGCTTGCAGAGCTCTATGTGGAAAGGGCAAAGTGGCTGTGGTCCAAGGTAATGGCTAGGGAATGTTGTCATATATATGTATTCTTTTGTGGACTATGCACTTATAAAGGCCTGAGTGACAGATGGGCTCTAATCTAAATTCAGAACTTTCCTTTTCTGTCATCTTTTTTTTTTTTTTTTTTTTTATCATTTATTTACCATAATTGGGAAGAAACTGTTCTTCTATCCTGAAATCCCCAAATATTTTTCCAGTTCTAGACTGAAAGTGTAGTTTTTTCAGTTTTCATCTGTTCTTCATTTTTTTTCCTTGAGGGATGTGACCAATTTTTACTTGTTTTAACCACCTATATGTAAAAAGGTTGCATTTGGTAAGAACTCAAAAACTATTTGTTAAATTAACACAACATTGTCCTTACCTTATATCCTTGGCAGAGAATTAACTTCATGTGGACTTGTCAGTATTACTGTTAAGGTTCACTTCTAATTAATCTAGCCTGTTAGTAACAAAAGTCTCTAGCAATCCTCACATTAAAGCTATAGTAATGAGAAAAGGGTTTTTTAAATACCTTAATTTGCAAAGCTTATATGGCTATTATTTATGTATCTCTTCATGGTTGTCACCAGTTCAGAATTAGTAGTAGACATAGGTGTTCCGAAATTGACATTTACCAATTGTAGTTGTTGCCACTTCTGACTGCAGCAGCTTCATGTTGGCTGAGAAAGGACAGGAGGAGAGATATTTCCTGGATGGAAAGCGAAAGTAATAATTCTGGCCATACTAGTCTGCACCCAGTCATTTTCTGAGCTAGTGCTAATCTATATGTAATTCCTTACTATGTTAAAAATGCAATTCATCATCTGACATTCAATACCTGTTTCTCCTTCAATATTCCCTATTTTTCTTGGTAGGACTCTTGCATTTTCTCATTCAAGGTAGAAATCAAGGCATCATTTTACACTTCTTATTCTCTCTCACTTTCCACATTTAGTTGAATACTAAAACCTATCTTGGAAATGTATTTTGAATTCTCTCCCACTTATTTGTCTCTGCTGCTTTTATTCATGCCATTTGTTGTCCATATTACTAGCTAATATTAATAGCCTTTTTGGGGGTTTCACCATTTTTCTGAGTACATTACTATAGTCTGTGATGTTTCTTAAATTCATGTTGTATCATGTTGATCCCTTGATTAAAATCTTTCAAAGTATTCTTTTTTTAATTTAATTTTATTGTTGTTGTATTATATCCGTCCCCTTTTTCCTTCCCTCTGTCCCCTTCCCCATCCACTCACTCCCCCGCAAAGTCAATCCCACTTGTCCATGTCCAGGGATCTTTCATGCTAGTTCCTTAACTAAATGGCACCCCTTCTTTGCCCCCTCCTCCCCCCTCTGCCCTCCCCCTTCCCCTTCTCCCCTCAGAACTGAAGCTCTGTTCATTGTGTTCATGTATCTGGTTATGTATTTGCTTGTTTTGTTCATTATTGTCCTGTAATGGGTGAGATCATATGGTATTTGTCGTTCACTGACTGGCTTCTTTCACTAAGCATAATACTTTCCAGTTCCATCCATGTTGTTGCAAAGGTTAGGAGTTCCTTCTTTCTTTCTGCTGTGTAGTATTCCATTGTGTAAATGTACCAAAGTTTTTAGGGCACTTAGGCTGTTTCCAGCACTAGGCTATTATAAATAGTGCTGCTATGAACATAGGAGTACATAGGTCCTTCTGAATTGGCGTTTCATGGTTCTTCAGGTATAGTCCTAGTAGTGGAATTGCTGGATCAAAAGGCAGTTCCATTTTTAGTCTTTTAAGGAAATTCCATACTGTTTTCCATAGTGGCTGCACCAGCCTGCATTCCCACCAACAGTGCACCAGGGTTCCCTTTTCCCCACATCCTTGCCAACACTTTTTGTTTGTTGATTTGTTGATGATTGCCATTCTGACAGGTGTGAGGTGGTATCTTCTTGTATTAATTCACATCTCTCTGATGGCTAGTGATGTTGAGCATTTTTTTTTTTTTTGGAAACTTTTTTTAAAAAAGATTTTAATTATTAATTTTAGAGAAGAAGAAGAGAGGGAGGCAGAGTGGGAGAGAAACATCAACTTATGGTTGTCTTTCACCTGCCTTCAGCTAAGGATCTGGCTGGAGACCTGGCTTGTAACCTGGTTATGTGCACTGACTGGGGAATCAAATCAGCAACCTTTGGGTTCTCAGGCTGGCACCTTTCCACTGAGCCACTAGCCAGGGCCGAGCATTCTTTCACATGCCTTTCAGCTCTTTGTATGTTTTCCTCAGAGAGTTGTCTGTTCAGGTCCTTTACCCGTTTTTTAATTGGGTTGTCTGTCTCTCTCGTGTTGAGTTGCATTAGTTCTTTATATATTTTGGATATCAAACCCTTGTCTGAAAATACGCTTTCCCATAGAGTTGGTTCCCTTTTAATTTTGCTGATGTTTTCTTTAGCTAAACAGAAACTTTTCAGTTTGATATAGTCCCATTTTTTTTTAGTTATTTTATTTTATTTTATTTTATTGTTGTTGTATTACATCCATCCCCTTTTTGCTCCCCTCTGCCCCCCTCCCCACCCACCCATTCTCCCCAAAGTCAATCCCACCTGTTGTCCATGTCCATGGTTCCTTTATACTAGGTTCTTGTCTAAACTGCTCCCTTTCCTTGCCTCTGCCTCCCGCCTCCTCCATGATATAGTCCCATTTTTGTATTTGTTCTTTTATTTCTTTTGCCCTTGGAGAAGTATCAGTAAACATACTTCTTCATAGGATATCTAAAATTTTACTGCCTATATTTTTCTCCAGGACCTTTATGGTGGCACTGCTTATGTTTAAGTTCATTATCCATCTTGAGTTTCTTCTGGTTTATGGTGTAAGTTGGTGGTCTAGTTTTAGTTTTTTGCATGTTGCTGTCCAGTTCTCCAAACACCACTTGTGGAAGAGACTGTTTTTACTCCATTTTATGTTCCTTCCCCCTTTGTTGAATATTAATTGACCATAGAGTCCTGGGTTTATTTCTGGGCTCTCTATTCTGTTCCATTGATCTATATGTCTATTCTTATGCCAGTACCAGATAGTTTCGATTACAGTAATTTGAAATACAGTTCGGTATTATGATTCCTCCTACCTTGTTCTTCTTTCTCAAGATTGCTGTGGCTATTTGTGGGCATTTTTGGCTCCATATACATTTTTGAAGTAGTTTTTCTATTTCTGTGAAGTCTGTCATTGGTATTTTAATTGGGATTGCATTGAACCTTGAGATTGCTTTGGGTAGTATGAACATTTTAATGATGTTAATTCTTCCCATCCATTAACATGGTAGATGCTTCCATTTATTTGTATCTTCTTCAATTTCTTTCTTCAGTGTTCTGTAGTTTTCTGAGTACAGGTCTTTTACATCCTTGGTTAAGTTTATTCCTAAGTACTTTTTTATTTGTTGCTATGGTAAGTGAGATTTGTTTTGTAGCTTCTATCTCTGCAGTTTCATTATTGGTATACAAAAAAGCTTTTGATTTCTGGATATTGACTTTAAATCCAGCTGTTTTGCTAAATTTGCTTATTAGGTCAAGTAGGTTTTTGGAGGAGTCTGTTGTATTTTGTATGTACACTATCATGTCATTTGCAAATAATGACAGTTAAACTTCCTCCTTTCCAATTTGGATCCCTTTGATTCCTTTTTCTTCTCTGATGGCTATATCTAGAACTTCCAAAACGATGTTGAACAGAATGGAGAAAGTAGACAGCGTTGTCTTGTTCTTGATCTTTGGGGGAAAGCTTTTAGTTTTTGCCCATTGAGTATGAGGTTGGCTTCAGGTTTCTCATATTATGGCTTTTATTATGTTGAGGTATGCTCCTCTATTCCCATTTTGCTGAGTGTTTTTATCATAAATGATTGCTGTACTTTATCAAATGCTTTTTCAGCATCTGTTGACATCATACGGTTTTTGTCTTTCATTTTGTTTATGTGTTTGTTTATTGATTTGGGAATCTTGTACCATCCTTTCATCTCTGGGATGAAGCCCACTTAATCATGGTGTATGATTTTTTTCATGTATTGCTGTATCCGTTTGGCCAATATTTTGTTGAGAACCTTAGCATCTATGTTCATCAGAGATATTGGCCTATAGTTTTATTTTTAGTTGTGTCTTGACCTGGTTTTGGAATTAGAATAATATTGGCCTCATGGAAAGAGTTTGGGAGTCTTCCCTCTTGTTGGATTTTTTGGAGTAGGTTGAGAAGGATAGGAGTTAGTTCTCCTCTAAATGTTTTGTAGGATTTACCTTTATAGCCATCTGATCCAGGGCTCTTGTGCTTTGAGAGATTTTTTATTACTTTTTCAATTTCAGTAGTTGTTATTGTTCTATTCAGGATTTCTGCTTCTTCTGGATTCAGTTTTGGTAGATTATACATTTCTAGAAATGTGTCCATTTCACCCAGGTGGTTGGTTATATTTCTTGTCATACAGTTGTTTGTAGTAATTTCTTACAACCCTTTGTATTTTTGAAGTATCAGTTGTGATTTCTCCTCTGTCATTTCTGATTCTGTTTATTTGGGTCCTGTATCTCTTTTTCTTTTTTTTTTTTTTATTAATTTTATTGTTGTTGTATTACATCCATCCCTTTTTTACTCCCCTCTGTCCCCCTCC